>JNEM01014570.1:0-11532 GCA_000697335.1 Conidiobolus incongruus B7586 | reverse complement strand
ATTTTAATAACTAATATTTGTTTATTAAAATTTATAAAAAGAATTATATTAATTTAATCTAACAATTGGTTTTATTTTTAAAAAATAAGTTATAAATAAAAAATTAAAATTTATTAATTATAATAATTTATTATAAAAACCTTAATTTTTGCTAATATTTTAATAAATTATATTTAGTTATTATTATTTTAATTTTTTTTTAACTTTGGTTAAATTATAACATAATTATTTTATATTTTTATTAATTAATATGAGTTAAATTTTAATATATATAAAATAGTTATATGATTTATATTAAATTATTTAATTCATTCTTTAATTAAGATAAAAAGGTATTTTTTATATATAATATTTAATATATTAATTAATAAAAGAATAATAATAGAAATTAATCTTTTAAGTTTAAGTAAATTTTAAATAATATCTTTTCTAGCTTTAAAATTATAAATTTAATAATAAATGGTAAATTCAAATAAAATATTATTTATTTTTTTAAAGCTAGAAATATATTTGAAAAATCAAAAATTAAAAAATTTCCCATTTTTTCTTATTAAACAAATAATTATAACTAAATAACATTTATTTGGATATAGTTAGAAATCTAAATATCTATATAAAATAATTATAATTAATGATTTATAGATTTTTTATAAATTGTCTAGGGTAATTAAAAAATATAATTATGAGAAAAATAATTCTTATAAACAAATTAATTTTAAAAAAACATTTAAATTCATTTTTAATTAAAAATTTTGTTAAGTGTTAAGAGTTTGTTAAAAGTATAGCAAAGGATTATTAATAATGAAAAAAAAGTATTAATTTTTTATTGTTTATTTATTTTTATAAATCATATATTAAAAAATATATTTAATTTTTATATAATAATATTTTCATAGATTGATCTATTTATAATAAATAGTAAAAATCAATTAAAATAAAATATATTGTATATTATTACACATATCTTTTAGTTTATTTATAAGTTTACAACATTATTTTAGTATCAAAATTTATAAGAATCAAGCCCATTAAACACACAATATTAGATCTAGTTAGAAGGAGGAGTCAATTGTTGGAAGAATGGAGTCATGAATTCGAAGAAGGCGAATTGACTGGGTTGAGTACCATACTTGTAGACGAAGCGAGAAGCTAAGTAAGAGCCAAAGATAGCACGAATATAAGTTTCAGGAATGCGCTTCAATAAGGTTTCTAAGCCTAATTTATCAATCAAGAGCTTGGGCAAGGCTTGGGAGAGAACAACATGACGGAGGGCAATATCGTCCCAGAGGGTAGTATGTTGGAGATCTTCGTTCAACTTGACAATGGCAAGAGATAAGTCATCGGATAAGATGGACTTGGGCAAACCAGTGCGTTCAGCTTCCTTCCACAAGCATTCGAATTCGAGAGCAGCGTTGTTTTCGATGATTTGGTGGACTTGCTTGATGTATTCGTTGTAGAAATCGGGAACCTTTCCATCCTTAACTTGCATATGTTCAGCGAATTCCTCGTCATTGAAAGCCAAGGCAGCCAAGACTTCAAGGGAGGAAGAGGTGACACCACCCTTGTTAGCAGAAGCATCCTTGAAGATGATAGCACCAGACTTTTCTAAGCGAAGACGAGCGTCTTGAGTGAAGAATAAGTTGGCACCTTCAACAATGTACTTGAATCTGGGGTTGTTATCTTCATCCAAAAGTTGATCAACATTGTTGATATCAACGGATTCGGGACGACCACCACAGGGAACAAAGACTTGAGCAGGGGCAGCAATAGGGTTCAAGTGGAAGGTGTTACGGAAAGCTAAACCATCCTTAACAACTTGGCCATTGGGGAGGGTAACATTGGTTTCATCAACAAGGACACGGAAACCCTGAGGGCTGAGCTTGGAGGTATCGAATTCAATGATCATCTTACGGGCAGTAGCCAAGCGGAGAAGTTCAGTACGATCAATACCTTGGGGATCGAATAAGACACCACTACCATCGACGATACCGACAGTCTTGTCCTTGGAGATCTTAATTTCATTGGAACCCAAGTCACCATCAGGACCACCGGTTTGTAACTTGGTGCAGTCTTCTTCCTTGAGACCAAGTTTCTTGTAGATACCTAAGACATATTGGTGGACGGAACGAGTAGTCATCCCGTACAAATCGTGGGGGATACCACCAAGAGATTGGCTCTTACCAGTGGTGAAAGCCTTCCAGAAGGAGGCATTTCTGGATCTAGCGTGGCTAGAAGCCCAGTCCATGAAGTCAGCAGTGCCTTCATCAGGACCAAAGAATAAGATTTCGGGCTTGCCGTGGAGATCAACAATCTTTTCCTTGATTCCAGGAGTTTCGCCAACAATCAATAAGTCTAAGATACTGTCGACGTACTTTTCGAAGGCAACACGAGCCTTATCTTGTTGATCAATGTTCAACAAGATGGTACCCTTGGAACCACCTTCGGGAATGTCCTTATTCTTGCGTTGTTGAGTAGCGGCCAAGGCGTAGTTTTCATCGAAGAGAGAGCGCAAGTTAATGGAGTAAGCTTCTCTGTTACGACTGCGGATGACACGAATACCACCACGGGAAATATCACGGAAACGCAAGTGGAAACCACGGAATTCAGCACCAACAACCAAGAACATACCGAAGAGAGCAGTGGGGTATTCCAAGGTGGGGACGAAAGAAGGGTCGAGACGGAAAGACAAGGCAACCTTGGTGGGTTGGTAGAAGTTGGTCTTGAGGACGTGCTTGTTGAAAGTAAGGAAGGATTCCAAGACCATAAATTCGTGTTGATTGGAGGTTTCAGATTTGATCTTGTCTAAGAGCTCGTCATCACTGAGGATGGTACCAGTTTGGATACGTTGATAGGACAAAGTAGGCTCAAGAGTGCTTTCTTCGGGAACAATATAGTGGGTCATAGCAAAGTTGATGTAAAGCAACTTGATCAATTGAGGGTAAGCTTTGATGATGTCGAGAATGTATTCTCTAGTGAAAGTTTCTTGACGCAAGCGCTTCTTTAACTTGCTTAAGACCTCAACATGGGTAGGGTTGGAAGAGTCTAAGAGAGAGGACAAAGAAGAGAATTCGCTACCCAAACGGTTAAGGAAGTGTTGAGCGAAAATCCAACCAATGTGACCGTAGATAGATTCTTGGAGAGAGAGTTGACCAGTTTGGAAGAAGGATTGAAGAGGAGTAGTGGGTATACAGTAGATCAAACTAGCTTCTCTGATAACTTGGTGAATAGTATGTTCAATGGGAGTAGACTTGCTGTCACTCAATTGATTCAAGTACAAGCTGACGATAGTGATACCGTTAGAGAATTGTTCAACATACTTACGAGTGGAGAACAGGTCATAGTAGTGGTACAAATCAGATAAGGCAGAGAAGAAGTTTTGGGTAGTTCCTTGACGGTAACCAATAATAATACGACGTTCGCGAGTACCAGGGAATTCCAAGAGTTTAATGACGGGTCCATGACGACTGAGAACTTCATTGATCAATTTCTGGTAGACATTGATGGTGTTTTCAGTGGCTCGTTCCAAGAAGGACTTGTCAGCAACTTGTCTAATATCTCTGAGTTGTTCTTGAGAAGGAGTGGGATTGACGAATTCACATTGACTGACGAAGTAACATCTCAACTGAGTATTGTCAGAAGAGGAAACGGTACCGGTAGAGCGGAAAGACTCAACGCGGAAAGCCTTTTCAGGAGTGGAAACATTGAGGTAGTTGGCATCGATTTGGCGTTCATATTGGGGTCCAGCTAATTGAGAAACACCTGGACGACTGGTATGCATGTAGACAGCACCAGTTTCGCTGGTGTTGTATAAGTCAATATCTAAGTAGTTGGAGTTCTTAGTGTATGCTTGGACCTTGGCAGCGTACAAGGACATGATATGGGAAGCAATGGTTTCTGAGCTTTCAGCACGGAAATAGGTGTCATCAATACCCAAGTTTCTATAAGAAAAAAAATTATTTAATATCATGATGGAGAACAATAAGATAGTATACAATATATGATTGCATTTCAATTAGCTGATCACATCCTGAGGATTAGCAGATGATCATTAGATTGAACAAATCAGTTTGCGACAAGTAGCAAAGACTTGCTCAAGGTGAACAAGAATTGAAAGAAAGGAAAAAGATGTAAAATACTTACCCGTAGAACCAGGATACTTCGTTTTCAACTAAAGCTTCAGGAATGAAACCTTTGGCCTTGATAAGTTCGGCAACTTCGACTTGCTGGGCATTCTTGCCATCGAATACTAAATTATTATAATCTTGTGAGCTTACTTGGGCAGTGGTCATCTTGAATAATGAATTATGAGATAAAGGGGTTAATCGAATAAAATGGATGTGTCCAGGAAATCCAATAGGATTAGCTAAAATGATACGTAAAATAATGTGATTTAATGGGACGGTTGTATTGTTGAATTATACCGTATTTGGCACTATAACTTTCTTTATATACCTTTCTGCTCCGTACAACCAACATTGGTCAAAAATTCACAAGCCATCCAATTACAATCTATTACAATGGTAATTTTGGATATGATCCATCCCATATTCGTCTATGATTGGATAGAGACGGCTAAACATCATAAAATTAGAACATCCTGCATCCAAATAATTCGAAATTCAAAGAACGAATTGTATCAAGCTATTTTTAACACAAAGTAATAGTTAGGCCATCACTTTTCTTTAACTTTCATCTAATAATAATCTTGTATTTGTCATATTTGGTAAAATTCACTTTTTGCTGTGCTCCCCTCATTCAACTGTTGAGTAGTCGCCCCATTTTCATTTTGCTGTAAAACAAACATCATGCGTTTTACCAAATTGTAACATGAATAGTGACTGTTCAAGGTCATTCAAAGATGTATTTATTCTGAATACCTAATATTTATTAAATGCATCCTTTCTAGATTATTCTCTTTATACTTCATCATAAAAACAATGATTTTAGACAACAATTTAATAAATGACGAATATTTCGCACGACTAATAATCAAATCATCAACTCGTAATTTTACAATTTATCCTACTATGTTTGTAATTTAATTGAAGCAATTTTATATATAGGATATACATTTAATGCTTTAAACCAAATTTATTGAAATCTGGATAATTAAATTAAATAATCATTCACCTAGTATTAATTTTTGCTATGATCTAATTATTATCTATAATAAGTAAAATTCAATACTTTATATGCAATATTAAAGTTTTTTTTGAATATTATTTAATTTATTAGGAATTGTAAATTAAATGGAGGTTGCTAAGCCATTATTATGTAGAGTTTAATTTTAATGACTTATGGTATCATTCACATTTAACAGGCTTAACAATAATATATTAAAAAATATCTTTGAATTAATATAATTAGAAATAACTTTGTTTTGAAGCATTTTATAAATAATTATATAGGAAGAGTTAACTATTAACTACCATTCAATTTACCAATATGGACAATTACAATTTTTACATCTACCATACTTTATGAAAACTGGAGTAAATTTCGCTTTACCTTGGACTACATTTTGAATGAATCACCTAATATTCAAGGTGTAGTTGATTTTGGATATAAGCGAATTATTTTGGATTGATTATAAATAAATTGTTTTTTAATTATTAATTATATGATTAAAATTTTTATATTTATCAAAGTTTAAAATAAATATAATACTTAAACATTTCAATATTTCATTATAATACTTTTTATTTTATTTCAAGGATAGATTCATAATATATCCATATTATTATATGGATTAATTCCCTCAATTGGTAACACAGCGGCATTTGAGCCATTATGTGGAATTTGAATACGACTTTACCAAGGTTGATTAATATTTTTCATTAGTAAAAATAGATAGTATATACGATTTTATTCAAAATTCTCTACATTGAGTATACTAATCATTATCTTGACTTAAATAATCAATACTTATATTCATATTTAATGGGTCATCTGTCAAAATGTATATAGTAAAATAATAATATTCTCATCAATATGGATTTAATTGTTTTAGAATTAGCTTATTTCATTTTTAATTATAACTTCATTATCTTTAAAGTGCTTATACAAAATTAATCATTTATTTCTGCTTTTCTTAAATTAATTTAAAGTTGATAAATTTTTTGAATTTAACCTGAATTTTAGCTATGATCCAAAATCCAGTTATGTAAGTTACATAATCCGAAATAACATACCTATTGAATTATGCTTTATTTGTATTAATTATTTTTCCTTTCTAGAATTTTAATTTTTTATATAATTATATCACGTTATAATTTAATTATTATGTATCAATCATTATTGTTTGAAAATAAAACGTATTTTTAGAATTTAATTGTAATTACCTCATTTGATAATATTAAAAAACCCTTATTTTTTTATAAATTTGGCCTATAAAAAGTATGATTAAAATGATATTTTAAAATATGGTTAACATATTAATTATTCTAATTGATGTCAGCCCTAAAAATATGAAAGTTGCTATTAAAATGATTTTTTAATTAACCATAATAAATCGTGAAAATTCTAAAATATAATACTACAAAGTTATTTGAAACTCAACATGTATCATTATTTGTTGAATAAAATTTTCAAAATAATGCTTAATATAATTTAATAGATTTCTAAATTCTATTTCAGTTAATGTGACAAATCATACTTTCAAATGTCAATTCAAAAAAGCAATTAAGATTAACTATATATCATTATAATTCTCATTTTTAGTTTTTTTCATAATGTATAGTTTTGGTATATTTAAATATATAGAAGTCATGTTTATCAAGACTTGCGATTTTAAAATTTTTTTGAATAATCAAACTAAATAATTCAAATCTAGCATAATTTCTAATTGATGTGTATAATTGAAATACTGATTGAATGTTAGTACCTTAATAATATATAACTTTCAAAAGAGATTCGGTAACTATCTTTAGAGTATCTCTCCAAATAAGATTTTAACTTTCAAAAAACTTTTATTATGATAAAAATTAAAAGCAAAATCCCAATATTTGATCAAATTAATTTATCATTTCATATGAATAGGGTCCAAATCAATTATTGTTAAAAATTGAATTGGAACTCATAAACAATAAATAGATTAGTATTATTAATAATATAAGAAAAATACTAAATATTATAATATTCAAATTAACCTTGTATTTATAATCTTCCAAAATATAGGTTCTAATAATTCATAAAGTTTTGCTATTTCAGCTATTTAAATAGTGGTAAGTATTATTTTTTTAATTCAAATTATGAATATATATTAATTTTTATATAATAAATTTTGTTAAATAATAATTTATTTTATAAAAATTTTTAGATTAAGATATAAATTAAATAATTAAAAGTTTAAATTTAAAAGTAATTGTTTTATTTATAGTTGATATAAATTATTTATATTTTAAAAAAGATTAAAAAATTAATATTATTTTCAATCAATATAATAAAAAATTATTTTTGTCTATTATACTATTAATACATTAATTATATCATCATTTATCTTTTAGATTGATTACTACTTTAATATATAGTTAAAATATTTGTATTATTTCTTTAAATTATAATATCATATTATTAAACCAGATAAATATTTATTTATTTATAAATAATATTATTTTAATTAATATTTTTAAAGCTATTAACCAGAAAGATTATTATTTAGTTATTTATAATATGATTTAATTTTCAAAATAAACTTTAACTATTTTAATTTTTATATAATAAAATATAATAATTATAAAAAATTATGAAAATAATTGAATTTAAATATATTTGTTTATTATAATAAACTTATCTTATATAAATTATTTAAGAATCTAAATATTACCTTATATTATAGAAATTTGTTTTAATAATATTAATATATATTATCTTTGATAAAAAAATTAAAAATAATTTTTTTGAATTGAACTATATTAAACTAAAAATAAGAAAATTATTATCAAATTTTGCTAATATATTTTATAATAATATTAATTTATATTTAAAGTTCAATTATTGAAAAATTGATTCTTTAATTTAAATTAAATTATTATTATATTTGTTTAAACAAACTCAATTTTAATTTATATTAAAAATTAATATTAATTGGTGATTTAAATAATAATATAATATTTATTAATTATATCACTTTTTTAAAATTTCAATATAATTCATATATTTTAAAACTTTTGAATTTTTATTTAATTATTAATTTAATTATAAGTATATATCATAATAAAATATTATATTAATTATTACCATAGAATTGAAAAAATATGAATTTTTTAATTTCCAATTTTTCAAATATATTATTAATTTTAAATAAAAAAATATATATAAAACAAATATAAAGATAAATAGTTTTGAATTATATATATACACTAACCTGCAAAAGTGAGTTATAAAATCAAAAACACTTATATTTTTACTAATAACTTAATTAATATTTAATAAAATAAACCTAAATTAAATAATTAAAATCTATTATATTTATTAGTTATATATATTATTAAATGATGATATTTAGCTATTAATTAGCTAAAATAAAAACCTTTAAATTTTACCTAAAGTGAGTTATAAATTTGTAGGTTTTTGGTGATAAAAAAAAATTAAAACCTAATATATCTATCTTTAACTTCTCTAACTTCTTTAAGTTTGTATGGTATAGAATCAACTAATTACTTACACTAGGAAGGGTTAATCTTATTCTATATTTCTTGAACATATTTTTAGAATTGATTTAAATTTTTTATTAAGGGGAAAGCTTTAATAACTTTTTTTAGCTAATCCTAAAAGTGTTTAATTAGATTAAAATTAAAAAATTAAAGAAGCTACTTTATAACTATTATCTTGTTATTTTTAAGTTATTTGGTAGTAGAAGCTGTAATATATTAAAAAGTATTATCTTACTAGAAAATAACATCAGATTTGTTTAACCTATATTATTCAATGGTTTTTTTCAATTTATTGTTTAGAATACTTTAGTATATCTCAACATTAATTCCCTTATTAACTTTATAAAGATACCTTACACTTAAAAACAATATACATCCCCAAATAATAATTAACCCACCATTATACTTTTGGGTAAAATTAACATAATAGTCACAAAGTAATTCTGTATCTTTTTTAAAGTATCTAGCTTTTTTATTAAATCTACTAAAGTATATTTTTGTTTCATTAAACTAAATAACCTTACTCTAATTAGTTTTAATTTAACATTGGTAATAACATTTAAACTCTTAATTAACTTTGTAATAGGATTTTTTTAGTTGGGGGTGTTTTTTCTTAAAATATAAGCAGTATCTATGCTAATATAAAATATATATAATAGTATCAGTGTTAACTAATATTCTTATATAGTTTTATAATTCCTGGTGTATTTCTACAATAGTATTATATTTGCTTATATTAACTAACTTATAAATATACTTCTTATTATATTTATCTATAATTTTAACACACTTAAGTTTAAGTTTAAATGTGTTTTTATTGTTATTCTTAACAACTTTAACTATAGTAAATTAACTAACACTAGTAATTCTAACAATATTATAAGTTGATTTACCTTCTTTATAAAGTTAATTAATATACAAGTAGATTTTTTTAAAGAGGGATTTAGGTATAATAATACTAATAAAAAAATTTAGTATATCTATAAAATATTATATAAAATAATAGCAAAGAGAGAAAAAAGATATAGTTATATATTGTTAAATATATCCCCTTATCTCAAAAACCCACAAATTTATAATTTACCTTAGTTAAATATTAAAGGATAATATTTTTGCTAATAGTTTACTAAATATATCTCAATATATTTATTTATTATTAAATAATATACCTTAATTATATATTATAATTTTAAATAATCTAATATATACAATTGTTTTAGTTATTAATTAAAATATATATATTTTTGATTTTATAACTCACTTTTACAGGTTAATATATATATAATAATTTTTTTAATTAAAAAATTTATTTTTTTAATTTGGTTATTTAATTTAATTATACTTAAACTAAATAATAACCATCAAAAGTTTTTTATTATAATATTAATAAAACTTAACCACAAACCCTCTAAAATTATTTAAAATTTATAAACTACTTTTAATAATAAAGTACTATCTAAATTAATAATTTATCATCAGGTAAATTATTTTAAAATTAAGAGAGAAATTATCTAAAACCTGTTAAAATCTAAAAAATTAATTTTAATTATTATTCTTCTAATTATTAATAAAGTGAAAAATAATATTAAAAACACCTCTTTATTTTAATTAAAGATTTATCAAGATATTTTAATATTAGTAATATAAATATTTTATATATTAAAGTTGAAATTAAAATTAATTAATAAAAATATTAAATGAGTATCTTATAATTTAATTAAAGTTTAAAAAAAATTAAAATAACTATTATAAAACAAAACTTATTAAGATATAGCTAGGAACCAAAGCTTTTACAATGAATTATTATAATTAATAAATCTTAAACTCTTTTGTATAATTTTTTGCTAAAAAATAAATCAAGGTGTTAGATTAAATTAAATCAACTTTTTTTATAAATTTCTTTAAATAAATTTTTTACTAATAGGTGAATATTAATTATTATAATAAATTATAATAACATATGCTATTTTTATTTATATCTTAAAATAAAATTAATTAATAGTAAACTCTATATTATTATTTTAAATAAAATTATTTCTAATTAGTATTCTTAATATAATTTTAGAAGACTTATTATTTTATATGATAATTCCAAAATACATAAATCTAAAGTTATAAAAAACTTTCTAATTAAAAAAAATTGAAAAACTACTATATTTAGTATATTCTTTAGATTATAACCTATATGACTATAATTGTTTTAGGCAATTAAAAAACTAGCTTATAGGAAAAAAAATTTCTATAGGAAAATTTAATTAGTTTGTGAAATATCAAACTTTAGTCTTTAATAAAAATAATTATATTTTAGATATTAGATCTTTATTAAAAATATAGCAAAAAATTATTAAAAATAAAGAAAATTATTAATTTTATATTATATATTTAATTTTACTTTTTATATATTAAAATGTTTATTTTTTTACAATTACAAAAAATTCCCATTATTTAAATTACAAAGTAATAATTGATTTTGCCTATTAACCAGAATATATAAATAATAAATAATTATAATAAAAGTTGAAATTATTAAATTTTAGGTTAATTTAATTAACCTAATATTAAAAAATCAAATATTTAATTTTTATAAAAATAATTTTAAATTATATTTAATCAATTTATTAAAATAAATTTAATAATTATTTTGAATATTATTTTTTTTATTTTGCTAAAAAACCTAATATATTTTTTATCTTATTTATCATTTTAATTTGAATTTATTAAAACTAAATATATAATTAATTAAAAATATTAATTCATAGATATTTTGAATCTTTAATTATAATTAAATAAATACAAAAATAATATAGTTATTATATATTGATAATATTTTAATATTTATCTAATTAATTTTAAAAAGAATATTATTAATAAATCATTA
>JNEM01014567.1:0-18892 GCA_000697335.1 Conidiobolus incongruus B7586 | reverse complement strand
TGATATAATTATCAAATAAATAATATATTAAATTATAAATTAAGAATAATTAAAAATATGGAGTTAGTTTTTACCACCATTATTCAAGTTAGAGGAAGAATTAAATATTATTTTATTTGTAAATTTATATCTTTATATATTAATTTAGATTAAAATTTATATGATTATAATAACTAAAAGATTATTTAGGTTTATTATTAAATTCAATCTGTGATTTATTTATAAATTATTAATATTTACTTATGTAATACACTATGTTAATAATATAGGTCAATATTATAATATATTACCTAAGCTAAAAAAAGCATTACTTAAAGGATATAATATATAGTATTTATAATCTTTATTTAATATAAAAACTATAAATAAAATAATATATTTTAAAAACTTCCATATTAGGATCAAAGGCCAAAATCTATTTTTCAACTGTATTATACTTAAAAATTTAATTATGATTATCAATTTCCAATGGGATAAAAGTATTAAGAAATAATTTACCAACCTATAATATAGGATATTATTAATACTATATTTATAAGCAAAAAGTTATTATTATCTTGGATTAATTATATTAGTTTTATTATCAAATTCAAGTTAATTATATTCATTATAAAATAATTAAATTAATAAAATAATTACTAAACTTAAAACAATATATATATATATATATATTAAGAAAAAGAAAATAATAACCTATCAAATAATCTCCAAAATCTAAATATTTAATTAAAAAATATGATTATTTCAGAAATCAAGATTTAATAAAATTTAAATAAAATTTAATTAAGATAAAATCAAAATAAGGTTAAATCAGAAATCTAATATACCTTAATTGATATTTAAAATTTTAAATTAATATCCAAGTATCTATGGTATAAATGATAGTATATCTAGCTTTTAATTAAATATTAATGAGTATGCTCAGAACCCGTGGATATTTTAAAAATAATAGTAAAAAATATAATTAAATCTATCTAGTATAATTATTGTGTTGCTTATAATAGCAGGCAAATATGGTCTACTTTAGTCAAATTTAGGCATTTTATTTAATGTCTAGAACTTGATAATACCAATATTTGGATGTGAATACAAATTAAAAAACGATTGAATTATTATTTTATTGAATATTCAAAATAATTTGATTATAATGATTTCATTGTATCTATAAACCTGAAAATATTAATGATCAAGAGAGTAATAAGTTTAGTAGTGCTTTAATATCACTATATATATATATATGACAATTATCAATTTTTAACAAACCTAGAAAATTTATTTAACTAGCAATCCAATTTAATATAAAATAATAATATCAATAAAGTTAAATCATTTCAAAGGTGTTAATAATACATTATTGATGATAATGAATATTTGACTAAAATTAATGTCACCTTGATATTATTATAATTATAACTTTTTCAATTATAATTATATCTAAAATCAGAATATATTGATTTCATTAAATTGATCAAAATTCAACTATAATTGGGTGAGAGAGAAATTTAATCATGCTATGAAATTGTCAAACAATAGCTAAAATTATATGGCTATAAACATCATTCAATAAATTTTAATATAGTTTTGTCAATAATAGCAACCACAATAATTTTCTAATTTCGATCAAATAATCAATATAACATCCGAATTAACTAGACTGTTAAAAACCAAATTAAGTATCAAATTAATGATTTTCAATTGATTCAATTGATATAAATATCCACCACAAATATTTCAAAATTTAGATCATCAGAATCTTACCACATTACATCAATGAGTCTGTTCTATTATTAATATTGATTTCAAGCATGTCTCTGGATTTTTCCACTGTTTAGAAGAGTGGAAACTGTAAAATAATAATTAATGCCAAGGGTGACAATATACTGAGATTTGGTATTAAATGATGCATTCATTTGAAACTTGAAGTAACAATAATTTCAAACATCTTGGGTACTAAATGGATATGTTGTATAAGTTTGGATTTTGAATAATATTTTAGTAAATATTATATACTTATTACCATATCAATTAAAGGTTTAATCATTAGATAGAAAAAATATGTCTTTGCAATATTTTAATTTTTCCAAATGAATTTCTAATATTCATTTAATGTAAATGGTAAGAATTTTTGAATTTTTATATTGTCACTAATTCGTCCATAATTAATTATTAAATTTTATATACTTTGATAAAATATATTATATTAATCTAATTATTTCACTTCCAGTTTATATGTATATTTCTTGGATTAGATATATTTATAAGTTAATATACGATTTGTACTTAAATAAATCATCAAATAATATATCTTATTTGAAAAGTCCATTGCAGGAGCCACAATTAGTTCATGAATTAATATTTTTATAAAATATAAAATAGAATTACTTTAAATGAATTATTATCAATTCAAAATTTATATTGAGATAAACCAAATTTGAAAAATGATATTGATTGGATACAATTGATCAATTCCCAATAATACTTCGATATAAAATTAATATTGCTTAAAAATCAAATATCTCTATTCTTTCAAGTTGTATAGGTATAATAAGAATAAATAGACAGAAGTTAATGCAGCTCTTAAATATACCATAAATAATTATATTAAATTGTGATGGTTAAAATATTTGTAGTCAAGTAGAATTTGGCAATTGTTGTGTTGAAATCAATTGGAACAATATAAGTAGGTGGTCAATTTAGGTTTGATATTATACTTAACACTGCAATTTTTTCACATATGATTAAAGTTTAATAACAATTGAATCCATACAGAACTTCCCTAATCCATATTCGTACATCAATACTAAAAATTCCTATGTTCAACAGATTAAATCAAATTATATAAATTATATTTATTTTGTTGATGTACTAGAATTAATAATATTTAAAAATATGAAATAAATTACAGTTTATATAATATATAAATCAAAGAGTTAATAGAAAACTATTACATAAATACTAGTTGATAGTAATATATCAATTAATAATAGATTAATGATTATATAAAAACAATGTTATTCGAATATAGTAAAATTTTTGGATATAACCTATATCATTATTGGGTTAAAGTTAAATTAAGATTGGTATATATATCATTTTTAAATTCGATATATATATATATATATATATATATATATATATATATATATATACAAATACACAATATCAATATCTAATATACATAAAATTCTCATCTTCAATTTAGGTTTGCCATCGAACTTGAGTCTATTAGTTTTGAAAAAATATTAAAATATATTACTAGTGTTCTTCACGAAATTAATAATGGTAAATTCACATGTTTAAAGCATCTACCAAGTACCATAATATTGTTTTCTTTATCCATAATTCCTCGGAAAGTTGAATTCCTTCAAGTAAAATAATATCAGAAATTGCTTCAATAGTTATGATAGTTTCTAAGCATTTTAAATCCAAAAAGTGTTCATAATACCTCTTAAATGTATATATAATTCCAAGATCAAGCGACTTCAATAATATAGCTCTTTTTGCAGGTAAGTATATAAATTCAGTATTTTCCAGCTTAATCTTTTCATAGATCCATACTATATCCAAATGGTCAGAGTTGTTAGCGAGGGTAAACTATACGCTTTTACTAAATATTAGACTATAAAATTAAATAACCAGCTGAAAGAGATAGAATGGGTTAAAAAAGACTTTTTGCTCGCACAATATACACTGTTAAGACTTTTTTGTGTGTTTGATAGAACATTTTGGATTACAGAATTTTAAAATTATTCTAAGTGAGAGCTTGTAAGATCCTGATCCATTACAACACATCACAATAAACATTCATCCTCTGCTTTGATTCTCTCCAGCAAAGTGCTGAGCAGATAAGGAAGCATTTAACTACTATAGATAATGAATTATTGAATAACTTATGATTTAATATCATAAATCAAAATATTGGAATCAAATTTCAAATTAGTAGGAAAAATCTAACATTAATTATAGGTTATTTGGTCAATTACTAATAATATTAAATAATACTAAATAATAATCTATCATGTATATATTTGAAAATGATTATAATAAAAATGAATTCAAAATTATAATAATCAATAAAAAATTATATTTAAAATTATATCAAATTTTTTGAGTTATATAAAAAAGCTTGTGAACGTTAAAAAATATTTATGTTAAATAAAACAATATTAAAAAAATTAAAATTTTTTCAAATAATATATTTGTAGTTTCCTATAAATACCATTATGGAATAGTAAAAATAAAATAGAATATAATTACTCGTTCTTTGTCAAACAGAAATGATTCATCCTCATATACAGACTAATTTTGGTTCTAATTGTTGGTAATTCAATAGCAATTTTTCAGCACAAATTGATATTAATTAACAATATTATTGATAAGATTTGGTATCATATCTATACCCGAATTTTTCAAACCAACCATTCAAAAATTCAAAACTGGCACTTGCATAATTTTTTTAGAATTTTGATATTGTTAATTACTTAGTATTGGCCTTAAGCTCGGTATTAGACCATTGTAAGGGTAATTTTTGTTTTATTGATGAATTATCTTGTTTCTTTTGGATTATTTTATTATGAACAAAAGTTAAATTTACAGTGTGTTTAGGGATGGTTTTTACCATATTTGACTAATGATATATATTTAGCTTTTAAATATATAATCATCAATATATTATAACTCAAATGAATATTAAAGAACTATAGTTGATCATTGCTATATTAAAGTAGATGTAATATAACCCAAAAATAATATTAATATAGTAGTTTCATTAAATAATTTGACGCAAATCGCGATTTAAGGGAATTTTATTTCTAAATTTTAAATTAATCATTTGAAAATTTAGTTTGGAAAATTTCAAATTCCCTAATATTTCTAATCTATTTAAATTAGTTATTGTTATATATTATATTAAGGAAAATGGAAAAATTAATGAAATTCTAAAATTTAAAAATTGGGATGGTAATAATTGGTTTCATTTGATAATATTATTACTGTTACAATATTTTCAAATTTGATATATATATATATATATGTCAATTTTGAAAAGCTGGAAATAATAGTATATCAATATTAATATTTTTCAAACATTTAAAATCTAGAATATAACATTATTTTTCAATAGAATTTGTTATATTTGCAAATTTAAATTAAATCTAATGTTTAAATTGATTGAAATAATCTCACATACAAAATAATCACAATTGTTGGCATCGTTTATAAACTTTTAATTTATATTTTATTGAAATTTATAATTTGAAAAATCTACATTTCTTAATATTATCATTTTCTTATCAATCAACTATATTATTAAAATTATTATTAATCTTTTTTTGAAAATATTATGAATGACAATCACAACTGGTTTACGAAATTTGATGAATATTCAAGTAATACTAAATTTTCTTATTTTGATATTATTTCAATTAAGATTTAATATTTTTACAAAAAATTGTTTGTTAGATTTATATTATTGGGATAATTTGATTAAAAAATGAGGCAATCTGATATTGTTATTTAAATATAGTTTAAATTTATAAAAATTGAAATATAATCTTTTCTAGTCTAATCAAAATTGAATTGATAATTGAAATTGTAAGAAATGAAAGTATTATTCATTCTATTTCGTTTTTAGATTTTAAATCTAAATCCTTAATCAATTCCAGCAATTAAATCACCAACTTCAAATTTATTTCAATTTCATAAAAATCATATAAATAGCCTATATCAAAAATTAATAAACAAAGTTATATAAAATATGATTCAACTTACGTGAACAATGGGTAAATGTTTCACATCCTGCAATTTTTCATCGACGACGCATTGCTGTTTAGGAATTTTCGTGTACTCTTTCGTCCGGTCACAACTGTAGCCTTGGGGAACACACACTACCAATTCCTTCAGTTTCATGTGGTCGCTCTTGCCGATGATTTCGCTGATGTCCTGGTACACCAGGACACTCAAGGGAATGAGGGTGCCTTCGGACATGCGGTAGTCTTGAACTCCAACGATAAACATGCCGGAAGGTGGCAGAGTTTGGAGTGCGTACAGCGTCATTTCGATGATGGCGCGTCTGTAGAAGGGGATAACTTCGCAGTCGAGCTTGTGGTTGGGGATGTGGGGCATAACAATAAGGGAGATGGGGGCAGAGGGCAGCGCTTTCATTTTCATCATTTTGTCGTGATGGATTATGTCTTCAGAGCGATCGTCACTCAATTCAGAGATTAGTCCCTATTCGGATATAAATCATATGTGAGTTATATAATGATTGAATAGATTACCAAAGATAGCAACTTTTTCTTGTTAGATTTAATTCTAACTTGACGCATTTTCTCATAATTAGAATCGATAGGCTCAGGATCCGGTGCAATAATAGTAGGATCTAAAAATTTCCAATTAGCTAGCAATATTGTAACTATTAATAGTTAATTTACCTTCTGTTACATTGATTTCATCATTCATCTAAAACATTGTAAATACCATAGTATTATGTATGTATAAATATAATTAATATTACATTAGATTTTTTAAATCTTAATATCACTTCTTCCCAATTCGTATTATTTCTTCCAAATCTCTCCACCTAAAAATTGTTAAATACTTGAAAAATATTTTTAAAATGTTTACCATTCTGGAGACACAGAGGCCAGGGAACGAATACTTATGGTTGGGACGGAATACCCATACGGAGCCCATGATGACGGACTTGCGCTCGATGGGGCAGTCTGGAATCTGTCTAACTTTGGTACGGTAGCCTACCATGTGCTTCCATCTAGAAATGTCTTTGGCTGGTTTGAAATCTATTATAAAGTTAGCCATATTCCTATAATGTTGATGACAGTGTTACTTTTTTTCATAGCTCTACTCATGGATCTCGTCATTGGAGTCTTTCTAACCGTCATAATAAATTCGTGGGTAAACATTAAGAAATCGTATTTGACACATAGAAAAGTTCCGAGACCGAAGGCTCGACATTGGCGTTGACGTTTCACAATCTATTATAGAATTAATAATCATGATATTGGAGTATTTATAATTGATTTACAATTTCTTCCACTTGGAAACCAGTATTCATGTAGAGTTGGATGACTTCAAAAGCAACGGGTTGGTAGAAACATTGATCGCGATTGTCACCAATACCTAGCGTACATCGTCCTCCCATTTTCAATACTCTACAAAAAATATTGATAAATCACCACATTTATATGTATATAATAAATATAATATATACCTCCAAGTTTCATTCACCACCTTCTGCATCTCCTTGCAAAATTCCTGATTGTTAGCAAACTTTGAAAGATCACCGTCGATATTATTGGAATACTCGACGCAATCCTTGTAGGGAGGATGTGAAAGGACATGAGCCACACTTTCGTTGGCCAGGACGGAGAACATGTTGCGAGCGTCAGCTTGAATGATGGTAGGGCGATGGTACTTGGATTCCGAATTCGCCAGCAGGGATGGCGGCAGTGCAAAAGAGATGTTCTTTTGGGATAGAGCAACAGCTACCTAAGAAAATTTGTTAGATATTATATTATTTAGTTGGGTGTTAATAATTTACAGGATTAATATCGATACCAATACATCTAAAAATTTGTTAATAAAACAAAACTCAAATCAATCCAATAAAATTACCTTCTCTTTAACAAAAAACACTCGATAGCATCCGTACCTAAATCCAATTAATTTCAATATACAAGTTCCAATTTATTGAAGTTACCTCGTCCCAAAAAATTACTTAAGACCATATCACCCTCTTTGGTGTATCGCGTAATAGCTCTATATCAATTGTTTAATATTTTAAAATATTATAATCAACAAAATATTATTTACCTGCGTACAGTTTGTGGTAACCAAGTACCTAAACCCTAATTAATATCAATACAAAACAAGAATGTATGACTAATTACCGTGATAATCTGATCCTGAGTGAGAAGCCCCTAACAAAAATTAATCAAATTTTTTTTTAGAAATATTAAAAAATACTTACATCTGGGAGCTGATCCAGGAATATCGTAATAAGTCGACCTAAAATCCAAAGAGAACGCTTGGTAGATGGTGGGACCATAAGTTTCCAGATGGATCGCTCGGTTTACCAAAGCATTGTGGTTCAGTTGGGGTATGTCCGCTGCAAGGGCACTCAACTGCGGTAGGTTGCGGGTATGATAAGGTTGGTGGATGTAGTCTTCGTAATCTCCGTGGTACCCGAATTTCTCTTGGGGGGATGGCGAGTCGTTCACTACGTCAATGATAATCTCTTCAGGGTCTTCCTCAGCGTTGGGATTGGCGGCGGTAGGATTGTTTTCGGTGGATGTATTCATGAAGCAGGTGGAACATAGCAGAACGCCCATGTACCCACGACGCCAGATGGTCGAGGTGGTGGACCAGCAGTACGAGCAGTGGACATTGGGCTGGTATTGAATAATCTTTTTGACGATTTTGCGCTTCTTAGGTGGTGTTTGCTCCTCTTTCTTTGGGTCATTGGATTCCTCACTCTTTCTGGTTTTCGCATTGGATTCCAATTTGGTTTTATTCTTTTTATGCTTCAAACTCGCTATCTTGTTATTGGCCAGTTCATCCAACAAAACTTCTAATTGGTTTTTGGTGGTTCTAATGAATCTACTTGATCTGTGATGATGCTTGATAGATTTAAAATTATGCACAAAGCATTCGGTACAGAGGTCAAAGCCCGAAAAGAAATTCTCTTCTACGCAAGCTTGACAGGTGTACCACTCGTCGGGTGAAAGGTCAGGGAAAGGTCCTCTGGGGTTGGGGCACGGTAAGCTCTTCTTACAGTTGTCGCAGTGGTAGTGCTCCTCGTAATGTTGAGTTTTATTGGTGA
The DNA here is from genome assembly GCA_000697335.1 of Conidiobolus incongruus B7586. Taxonomy (NCBI): domain Eukaryota; kingdom Fungi; phylum Entomophthoromycota; class Entomophthoromycetes; order Entomophthorales; family Conidiobolaceae; genus Conidiobolus; species Conidiobolus incongruus. The sequence goes on along the minus strand of JNEM01014567.1, from coordinate 10,053 downwards.
TCTCTTCGTGCTTGGGACAGTAGAAGATAGCACCTTGGAGGAAAAGTTTGGGATTTTTGCCGCAGCATGTCAAGTGGTAGATTCTGGGGCATTTGGGATTGAAACATCCAACAGTTGCTCCCATCATCCGACATTTGCTGCATTTCATCTTGCTGGCACGATACACCGTCTTGTCCAGATTGTACCAAACTTCTTTTTCTGGATCCTTGAGATGGAAGACAATGACCTGTGGAGATACCATAGCGCAATTCTGATGCATCCAGAAGATATTCTTCTTGTGAGCAGCTTTCACTCCATTCACTCGAGTTGACAAAGATGTAAACAAGAATGGTTTTTCATTGATGAAGGGTCCTGTGATATCATTACAATTCATATCGTGACATAGTGCGCAAATTGGATTACACAAACTAGCGTCTAAACTAGGACCATTGTAGAAGGTATCCTTTACAAATGGAGCCAAAACTAGAGAATCTTTTACCTTGCTAGGAGTAAAAGAATCGATGTTTTCCTCAGTAATTAGACAGTCCACAGCGAAAGATTGAGCTGGATGGGGATGATCTCTAGGGAATGAATTTTGATAACACCAGATACAAAGATCAAAGCTCGAGTCTTTGGAGGGAGTTTCACAATGTGTACAATAATAACGATATTGTTTGAGGACGATATGGCAAATGTTGCAATAAATATGCCAATATTTGCTTTCGATTGGTTCTTGTGCATTGTCATTTTCAATATCCACAGGTAAGTCAGTAATGTACTCCAAATGCTCCAAAGCCTTCTCAACCTTCTTCAATTGATTGGGTTTGATGATCTTCTTTTTCGTGGCTTTAGTTTTAATCGGTTTAATTGGGATGGGAGGAGGTTCTGTAGCTTTTAACTGATCGATATTCTCAAACTCATGCATGGAGCGTATTCTGTCAGAATTGAGAGGAATCCATTCGCCTCGAATGTGTGGCTGGGAGGGATAATTGATCATTACCTTGTCCTGCTTGATAGACGAAATGACTGCTTCACACCAAATTCCTGTGCGATCTTTTACCATAATCTGGTCATTAATTTTTGGAGGTGCATCAGATTGATCCAAATCAGCGCTTTTCATCTCTACATGGCATGGTTTTTGAAGCAATATACGACTAGAATTCATCTCAATCCATTCGTCGTGGTGTTCGCCCCATCCTTCGTATCTGATCAATACTCTCGTACCCTTAGTTTTCAATACTTTTGCAGGATATGCATCCACTTTGCCCCAAGTAACCCAAACCATCCTTCCTGGCATAAACGATTGCTTCAGCTTAGACAAGGGTCCAAAACGTAATTTCGATTGACCTAAGTCCGAATTGACACTGTGATCGTCAGATTCGCCAGATTTCGAATTATCGATGTCTGCATTGATTTTGGAAATCTCCTTGAGTTGGTGACGAGTTAAATATTGATTGAGTATTAGGGACTGCTGAGAGAAGTCTTTGACATACTGGATGACTTCATGCACTTCTTCGCCCTCGGAGCTTTGCGGATCTTCAACAATTTCGGATGGGTTCGCTTCGGGGAGAGTTTCATTAGGTTGATCAACAACTTCGATTTTTTCACTGTCAACGCCTTGATTAAGATTCTCAGTGTTTGTTGGCTCAGTTTGATTAATCTCTTCTGGTGTTTCGAGCTTTTCATTTTGAGATTGGGTTTCTGCGGTAGGTTCAGCAATCGCTGTTTGATCAAAATCATTAGTTTGAGTTTCAGACAATTGATTTGGAACAACCTCGGTTGAATTGGACTGTATAATGTGAGTGGGAGAATTGGGGCTAGGTGACTGGAATACATTTTGTCCAAGATGAAACTTAAATTTGTCGAGCTTTTTAGGCTGAAACAGTTTACCTGACCATCCATTCAGCTTCTTAATCGGTAAATGATTACTCAGTGAGTCTTTTCGTAAGAGATTGGGAGGTGAATCTTTGGGAGGTGAATCCTTGGGGGGTGAAATAGTTGCTTGGCTCTGATTGGTGGATTGGGGGGTGTGGGGGGTTTGGATGGAATTGTTCAGGGTTCCATTGGTTGACTGTAATTAATTTTAGTTATAATTAATGCTAAATATTACTAAATTAAACCTTACATTCACAGCCTCTGACGTGGAGTATTGTGTTGACTGGTATGCCGAAGACTGATGATAGTGTCCAGGATACCCGTTGTAATCTATCAAACAAATTTGATCAGTATTCAAGTCACAATATTTTAATGGTATTTTTGAAGTATTTGAATATTTACTTATGGGATAATAATATGGCTGATAGTAATTTAAAGTTTGATAGTATTGCTGGTATTGTTGATAGTAATTATTTTGAGAATGAGAATCATTAGGTTGAGGATAAGTCTGTGATCGTGAATAGCTTTGGTAACTTAGGTATGGGCTATAATAATAGTTGTTATGATAATACGACCTCCTTCTATTATAGTCGGGGATAGGAGCCGAGTAAATGACCATTTTGTTGACCAAGTTCAGCTAAATAGGTTTAAGCAAGTGCTAAACAGGCCAAGTTAATAAAAATATAGAAGATAAGTAGTACACAGTATTTATTAAATGAATTTTTTAGATACGAAGAGAGTTAAAAATTGAATCAAAAAGTGATTTAGATAACAAAAATAGAATCAACTAGATATTATATTATTCTAACTTTCACTCAATTGAAACCAAAGTGAATTAATAAGTTCTATTTTGTAATTAAGGATCAAAAATACTAGGATATACCTTATATGCGCTTCCGATTAAAATGCATAACTTTATTATATAATATCTTATGTATCAACTCCATTGAATTATTCCAAAAAAAATTATATTATTTTATAATCGAATCAAATTTAAGAATTTGGAATAATAACTGTATGAAAATTATTTTCAAATGATTAATATTAATTTAAATTCAAGCCAATCATTTATTAATATTAAATTAAATCATGATAATTAATCAATATCTATAAAAGTAATATAAATTAATATGTTTAATATAAATATTAAAATTTATTATTCAAATTTATATCCCAATTATGTCATCGTCAATATATCTATATCTGTTTAAAACCTCTCCTATTAATTGTATAATATAATTTCTTAATTTAAATTTAATTTCAAGTTTAATACACATTTTTATATATTTTCTACTATAAACCATTGACTGCTAATCTCAAATTGAATTCAACATTATATAATAATAATAATAATATTATAATTCAATTATGTGATTTTATCACTGCCAAAGATTTTTTCTGTAACATGTTATGATTTTGAGGGCAATTGGTTTTCTATATTGAGAAAAATAAAATCATTGAAAAAATACTTTTATATTAAATACTTACTATATTAGGGAAATGAGTATTAGGAATGTTTTGGAATTTTATTCATACTGATTTTTTATATTGAATTTTAGCAATTCCTATTGGCTAGTGGCTTTCAGTTTCTTTTTTCAAGCTCAAAAATCTTTAATATTGATATTTTATGCATTTAAGTTTGGTGCGGTTTTGGACAGGTAAGGATTGGTTTCATATGATATCAAAAAAGTTGAATTGTTTCAAATGGATTAATTATATGGTCTTAGTGTCAATTTAACTGTATGATCAATGGGATAAAATATATTCCAAAAATTTAACACTTTTTTAGAAATAAATGAGGACTAATATATCCATGAATAAGCTTTTAATCATTTTATTTAAAATTTTGGTTACTTATTGAATACTAATATAATTGCTTTTCATTAGCTATTTTGTTATTGGATTAATAATAGTTAATAATAATTTACAATATAGATATTTTTTATATTGAATAAAATAAAAAATCGATTTCGTGGGTGGTCAAATTATTTGAACATGATATACCTATCAAACTAGTTATGAATCTGAATAAAAAATAATAGATAATAATTGATGAATATTAATTTTATAGATGTGAATTGATTCAATGATCATTATTAAATTATCATGTATCAAGACAATAATTGTTATATCAGGAAAATGGTAAGTTATATAATCAAGATAAAAAACTGAAAAATTATAATAATCATTTGGGATTAAAACCATGTGGCTGTTACATTTTATAATGTTCATTGGTTTTGATAAAAGTGAGAATCAATAAAACAAAATTAAAATATTGCTTGATACTATCAAATTGACAATATATTTCAAAATACTAGAAATATTTCACTATATGAAATTGTAGATTTGCCAGTGATTTTGTATTAACAGTTTTAGAAACTCTATAAGTTATATTCTAATGATTTTCAAATCCTTGTTTATAAAAATAAGTTATTTTGTTTATATAAGTATATTTATAACTTGATGTTTAGTGATTTTGAATGATACAGATATAGTATTACTGCGATTCTATCAAGTTTTATTCATTGACAAAGAACTATATATTGGATATATTATTCTCCAAAATTCATTATTTAATATTCATAAATATTCTAAATACTTAAATTCAAAAATTTAATAAATTCAATACAATAACAAAACTGATTTTATTTTTCTTGTAGTATTTTTAACCTTTATTCGTCATAAAGTAAATAAAACGTATTATAAGTTAAGGTATATTATTATATTATTGATTTCTATCCAATGATTTGAAGGGACAATCGAATAATTCTAAATTAATTCAATATAATATATTATGAAAATTTATATAAACAGTATTGAACAAATTCTATAATACAACCCTTCTGTTTTGAAACAAAATTATAAAATTGATAATATGACTTATTGTTCAAAAATCCTCAAGGATATTATTTAAAATATGATTATTTTAAACTTTTAATTATAAAATGAATCTAAATTATAAAAATATGATATTTTCGTTTAGTATCCTATTAAAATGTCAATAAAAACTATTTTATTAATAATCATTGAATAAAATTATTTACTATTAATATTTTCACACAATGACAAATATATAACTTGAGTGACATTTAAAAATATACATAAACTCGATAACTCATTATTCAATATAGTCAATATTTTGATATAATAATAAGTGATAAATTCCTAACTCTTACCTGACTATGAAATATACTAAAGTTCAATTCAAAAGCATAATAATCATTTTAAACAGAATCTTTAATGTGAATAAATATTTGAAATGATAAATTAATGAAATTATTTATATAATATTGTATAAAATCCTTAAGCGTCTGCTTCATTCATTATTCAATAATTTAAAAAGATCAATTATATTATTTGACTAGTGGACTAATAATATTAAGTTACATCAACATCTGAATAAGTAATCATTTTCTAATATGTCTTATATACTTCAGCTATCTGATAACAAACTATAATTTATGATTTATGATTCATAATTCTTTAATTAACACACTTGATAGCAGATTCAGGCCTCAAAACCATTAAAAAACCAATTAAAACTCAATTTTAAGAGATATCTGAGAATGGTACAAATTATTCATATTTGAGGATTCAGTCAGAGCGAATTAGGATCTAGCAAATTAAGTCCTCAGATGTCGTTTAAACTGTTCTGTCAGGAATTGAAGAAAAAATCTAATGATAATTGCCTACAGAACCTGGGAAAATAATGTAATATTTTCATCGGGCATGAAATGGCTTGTATGACGAAGAGAGAAATGTAATGATTTATAATTAGATCAAAGTATATTTGTTAATCTATTTATTTTAGAAATATGGCAAATTATTCGATGATAATTAATAAAATTCACTATAATTCACTTGTTGAATTTGGTTTAAAATAATAAATCAAATTATAATTATCTTATACTATTATTATAAGATCAAATGTTTTTATATGAGGATATCAGATGATTAAATTAAATTCATATTTCACACTGATATTTGATAACATATACGTTGATCAATCGATTGTTTTAGTGACATGTTTAGTATTTTAGATTATCGCAAACTTTTCAATTATAATCATAAACGGTTTTATAAAAATTTAATTAATATTGAACCTTTAGAGTATATTCAATAATTTGATAGTATTAGCCTATTCGATTTAGGTTATTTTTATAATAAGGTAACTTTAGTGTTCAAAATCAATATTTTTATCGATTGCATATGATATTGTATAGTTATTTTGAATTATTTACATACTTTTAATAATATTATAACAACGATTACTATAAATATTGTAATAAATGTAATCCCTTTTACATATTGAGCAATAGTGATTATTAGAATTAATGCAGTTGTTTACTTATTTGACATAAAAAATATTTATATTTCATAAATACACATGGTTTTATAACCAAAGTATAAATGATATTTTTATTGATAAAAAATATTATATAAATTAAAATTTAGTAAAATAAAATTGCAAAATATTTGAAAATGAATCATAATCCAATCATTGATATTAATAGAATATATATTATTGTTTTTTAATACAGATTCTGTGGTTTGTTGAAAATTTTTATGAGCAATTTTAGAAGAATATATCAGACCATATTAGGAATTCTGATAACTGAAAATTTCAATTCCATTTGTTCGAACTTCATTAAAATTCATCATACGTCATCAAATTTTAATTAAATAAACTTATCAATTAAAAACCCATAATTTATCCAATTCAATTGAATCTCTCAGGATATTATATAAAGTACTCCATTGAAAAAGTGAACTTTAAAACTTTAATTGATAATAATCAATAACATAAAAAATCATTTTATTTTAATAATTAAAATTTAAAATAAAATATAAAAATTATAAAATATGTTGAAATTAATTTCTACTAGAACAACTACTAATTCGATTGCTGTTTTAACTCGCTCATTTTCCAATTTATCAATTATTAACGATGCTTTAAGTAATTAATTCATAAATGATAATATAATAAAATTAATTTAGATATTTTTAGAGCCTCCCAAGAGACCTGCTACTTCATTTGCCAATTTCGTCAAAGATAATTTGAAAGATTCTGAAGGTGGTGGTGCCTCAACCATGAAAGAAATTATGAAAGATTTAGGTGAAAAGTGGCAAACTTTAGATCCAAAAAAGAAGCAGGCATACGTCTCTAAATTCCAAAAAGAAATCGCTAAGTATAACGAAGACATGGAAGCTTTTAAAGCCAAATTGGGACCTGAAGGTTTAAAGGATTTTATCCAAAAAAAGCAAGAGACTAAACAACGCAAGAAGGAGAAAGCCTTGAAGAGGCTACATAAAGCTCAGCGTGATCCAAACCTCCCAAAGCGTCCTCTCTCATCCTACCTCTTATTCTGTAGAGAATATAGAAATAAAAATCCTCACAATATTCCTCAGAATGCGACTGAACAGGCTCAATTCTTTTCAAAGCTTTGGAAAGAATTGCCTGATTCAGAAAAACAGGTATACTAATATAATCAACTCCTTTTTTTACTATCATTATACTAATTTGTTAATTACTAGGAATACACTGACAAATATCAATCTTCCTTAGAGGATTATCTTAAACAAGTGGAAGATTATAAAGATAAGCAAACTCAACATTAGTTTTAGTGAATAATTCACTTTTTCCTGTTCAATTCAATTCACTTCTCAATAATAAAGAAATTTCCTTTCAAGTTATTTAATGTTTAATATCACACTCGAATTTTTTATGTATATTTCAATATTTTTATTATTCAACTTGTAAATTTTATTTACTAGACATTTTATTCGATATGCAATCTCTAATGATTATAATATTGTGTTCAAAAGTTATAGAAATAATCAAATCAGAAATTTATTATAATTACAATATATACAATGATCTCATCAATATTATGATATTTGCTATATTGGATATCAAATTAACATTAAATTTCATAATTATATTTTATCAATAAAAATTTAATCTAACATTTTTCAAATGATTATAATACCATTTATTTTAAAATAATTCAACACCAACAGTATATTATCAGTGTTCATTCACTTATATATTAGCAATCATTAGGATTGTTTCATTTATCTTGAATATCGTATAATTTATTCAATATTTACATAAAATCCACTGGAATTATTTGATAAAAAACAAATTTAGAATTATTATTTAAATTATCATTGCAATCATTCCTATAATAGTATAGATTAATATGTGATTGAAGTTAAAAAATTATTCCATTTTCAATAATAACCAATTTTAAAAGAAATTGTTGAATTTTGAAATTAACAATTGGATAATGTATTTAATTAGATATAATAGTTTAATATGGTGAAAATTTTTAGTTTTTTTTTGAATATATACATTTTACTCCCAAACTATTTAATAACAATATAACAATATATATATCGTTGCAAAAGATATTACACAATAAAAATATTATTAATATTATTATATTTAACTTTTATTAAAAGTTGGAAATTGAATATAAACTATTATAAAATAATAGGTTTAGTTAAGTTGTTTAAAGATCAACAAGATCTCATTCCTAGTTAACTTAACTTTGAATAATTGCTGTTGATATAAATATATAGGGGTTGCTCGTAGTTTTCATCCCAAAATTTTAAAATTTTAAAACCGTATTAACAAAAAAACTCAGCCTTCCTCGAATATATATGAAATAGCTTGTTTTTTTAATTTTGAGTTTAAGACATTTAAAAGAATAATTTAACATTCATTATTTATTTATAGTTTATTGGCTTTGTTCTTCACACGGCGTTCGTATCGTTAAGGTATTTTTAAACATTTAAAAATATTAAATTCAATAGTCAAAGTTTGTGATAAAAACACTTCCGATATGGAGTTTCAGATCATATGTGCCTCATTCGACAAAATTTTCAACACTATCATTTTAAAGATATCCATTACCTATTATTAACCAATTTACAAAAATTTTTTATTAAATACTTAATTTTTTTCAAATCTTAATATCTTTTGCATCTATTGGATTAATGTGAATTATTCTACGTTAGAATTGATTCCGGATCACTTATCGATGCTGAAATCTCTCAAGCTTACAGCAATTTCTTTAATGATTGATGTCAACATCGATCATAGCATTCAATATTTAAGATACCCGGTATCTATTCAGTATTTGGAACCATTTCACTATCAAAAAATACATTTTTTCATCAAAATTTAGTTGATCCATAAGAAGCTTTGACTATTTAAAGTTAAATTTGATCTCAATTTATATATTACTGCAGTAAGAAAGAAATAGCAAAGTTTCTAATTTCTGTTTTTCAAACATTTTTTTAGTTTTGAAAAATTAATTATATATCGAATATACAGGAGAATTAATATTTTTAATATATATATATATTTCATTTTTTTCATTAACATATTTTTAATTAAAATTTTAAGGTTAAATTTAATTATATTTAAATTAGATAGTGATCATCAAAATATTTTATTTTAATAACACTAAAACTCAACTATAAACCCTTTAAAATCATTTATGATTTGTGAATAGTTTGTTAAGATATTTTTTTATTCAAAATTACAATTTATTATTCAATTTGCTATTTTAAAGCTTAAAAGGATATTATTTAAATTTTACTTGTATTTAAAAAATTAATTTCTAATATTATTCTTTTATTGATTAATATGAAAAAATATTCAAAAAGACCTTATTATTTTGATTTAAAATTAATTATATTATTATATAATATATTTTAAAGCTTAAATTTAAATTAGTTAATAAAAATATAAAATACCTTATAATTTAACTAATACTTATAAAATCTGAAATAGTTATAGTTAAATAAAACTTATTAAATTATTAACAAAAGCTGGGAATTTTTATTATAAATTATTATAATTGATGATACTTAAATTCTTTTATTTAATTATTTATTTAAAAATAAAACAAAATATTATATTAGGCTAAAATAATCCTTTTTATAGATTTTAATAAATAAATATTTTATTAATAAACAAATATTAATTATTATAATATATAATAATAATATATGATTTTTTATTTTATTTTTAAATATAAATTAATTAAAAAAATTTCCTTGAATTTAAATAAATGGGAAATTTTTTAATTTCTAATTTTTCAAAAATATTATTAATTTTAAATAGACAAATATATATATATAATAAACAAAAAATTTAATGGATATAAAATAATTTTGTTAATTAAA
>JNEM01014566.1:0-31473 GCA_000697335.1 Conidiobolus incongruus B7586 | reverse complement strand
TTATTATTCAAAATTAATTTGATCTTCAATATATATATTATACATTCGTATTCTATATTAAATTACTATAAATATAGTTTATTTAAGATTAAAAAGTAGTTTTAATATATGTTTTTTAATATTATTATTATAAGAAAAATTAACACTAGAATTTAATTTTTAAATTTTATTTAATTTAAAATATATCCCTTATAGTTTTAAATAGTTAATCCAACATAAATGATAATTTTAAATAAATAATATCTTTATACGTTATTTATAAACCTAAAATAATTTTCAACAGCTTATGGTTGAATTTTAAAAATATAAAAATAAATGAGTTTTGATTATAATTATTTACTTTAATTATTATTAAATTCAACAATTAATGTATGATTGAGAATAACCTAGTTAAATAATAATAATAATTGAATATACATAAATATATATTGAAAATATTAACTCTCTTATATCTTTTGTATATAATATATTTTTGAAACTATTAATATATTTGAAAAATTTAGAAAAGAATTTACCATTTCGTTTTTTCCTATTTGATATAAACTTTAGAGTATCAGAAACAATTTAAAATATTATTCAAGATGAATGATATATATAATTAAAGTTTTATCAAATTTTTTGACTACTCAAATTAAATAATAATTTTTGAAAAAGAGAAGTCATATTTTATTAAAAAAATTAAATATCCAAAATTATTATATTAATTAAATAAAACTAATATATTAAGGTAAGACATCCTTTTCAACTGACTTATTTTCTATATATATTGTTGATTTTGGAAAGTTATAAAAAATATAAAAAAATTTATTTAAGTAATATTCTCAAAAAAAAAATAATAATATACTTACCATAACAAGCATATAAAAAACTAAAGGAAATACCACCTATCATCATAAAAGGATACAGATAGTATAAGGCTGCAAACCCCAATGATAAGCTATATCCAATTAAAAGGATAAAGTTTAAAACTTCAAAATATTCAAAATATATTCATTACATTGCATGATAGTTGCTCTGAATTGATTCATTTGATTTCAAGTATATGAAGGTCCATTATAAATTAGTTGTATTTAATGAATATTGAAACTGAAAACAATCTAAATAGTTTTTTAATTACTGTAGTACTGAAACTTTCAAAGACTAAAAATATATAATTAATTTTAAATAAAAATCAAAATTCTATTTAAGTTTATCTTGACCAAATGAGAAATTTCTAACAATAAAATAACTACAACAAAATTACTAAATTATAATAAATATTATCAAAAATAATATATCAATAAAATTGGTTATAAAACCAAATAATCTGGAAAGATAGAAGTAAAGGTAAGAGTATATATATTATGAAATCCATCAAATAACAATACTAATTAGAATGAAATATTTTTAAATATTTTCAAATAAATTATTTTAATAACCAATATATTTGGATTTTTGCTTACTGGTACCAGATAAAATACCCAAACTATAGATTAATTAATATGAATATGAATGCAATTAAAACATATTATTAGCTAGCATAAATATATATTGTTCCAGATTATAACTCTAGTTTAAACTTGTAAAAGTTATTGATTTTACAATCTATTGCAAAAGTCAAGGATTTTGATTAATATTAAATTGAATAAACTCACTAATTATTTAATCTATTGGATCTTAAATATAAATCATTATTGCTAAAAATTAAACAAATATTCATAGGAATGTATTTGCTTTGTAAAAAACTTTTTGAAAATAAATTAGAATATTAAATGTTTTAGACTAATGAATATTTAGATTATGGAAACTTGTAATAAATTCAAATATTAATATTATGAATATTGAATAGGCTAATATAGTATTAGTATAGAAATTAAATAATGGTACAATTTTAAAATTAAAATTAAATAAATAAATTAATAAATAATATATAAAAATTGATGAATAATATAAAATTAATAGCCTCTTTTATTATTAATAACTTTTTTCTATACCTTTAGTAAGCTTCTAATACCTAAAAAACAGTTCTTTTTATTAAAAACTGAAATTTGATATTTCACAAACCAATTTAATTTGTTTAGAGGAATTTTTTTCCTGTAAGCTGTTTTTTAATTGTCTAAAATAATTATAATCACATAGGTTATAATTAAGTGAATATACTAGATGTAGTAACTCCCTCTAATTTTTTTTATATAAAAAATCTTTTATAGCTTTAGTTTTATATATTTTATAATTATTATATAAAATAATAGATATCTTTTATTTATATTGAGAACACTATTTAAAAATTGTTTTATTTAAAAAAGTAATATATAACTTACTATTAATTGATTTTCTTTGAGGTATTAAATAAAAAAACTATATACCATTATAATCTATTACAAAAATTAACATTCACTTATATTTAAAATGCTTATTTATTAGAATTTTTAGAAAGGATTAATTTGGTTTAACCTAACATCTTGTTTTATTTTTAAGTAAAGGACTATATAAAGGAATTTAAGATTCATTAATTATAAGTATTCATTGTAAAAACCTTTGTTTTTAGTTATACCTTAATAAGTTTAATTTAGCTATAGCTACTTTAATTTTCTTTTAGGTTTTTGTTAAATTATAAGATATTTATTTTATATTTTTATTAATTAACCTAAGTTTAAATATAAGTAAATATAACATGCTTGTATAATTAATATTAAATTATTTTAGTAATTCTCTAACAGAAATAAAAAGGTATTTCTTAATATATTTTTTTATTATATTAATAAATAAAAGAGTAACAATAGAAATTAGTCTTTTAGATTTTGGTAAATTTTAAATAATGTCCTTTCTAGCTTTAAAATCACAAATCTAGTGATATATGGTAGTTTTAGATAAAACACTATCTTTATAAACTGTTTGCAAGTTTTAAATGATTTTAAAGGGTTTATAATTAAGTTTTAAAGATATAAAAATAAAAGCCTTTTGATAATCACAATCTGGTTTAAGCATGATTAAATTTAAATATAAATTTTAAAATTAAAATATGATAATAAAAAAAATAATAAAAATTGAATATATATATATAGTTTGAAAATATTTATTTTCCTATATTATATATATATATAATTTTTCAAAACATATAATATGTTTGAAAGATTAGAAATTAAAAAATTTGCCATTTCTTAATTTCTATACTAATATATATGAACAAAAAATTTCAAGTTGATATTCAATAAATTATAAAAATGATTTTATTTATAATTTAATAGAAAAATCACTAGAGTAGATCTCAATAATAAGGATATTAGAATTTTGAATAATATATACAATATCATCTTATTATGAAATTATAATTATTATAATTTCAGGTTTTGAACATTTTTAAATCAAAGCAATTAATTTGAAATTTAAGATTAGTGAAATATAATTATTAGAATTAAAAATTATTAAATTATATAAAAATAAAACCTTAAGTTAAACTAATATATTGAGGTATGTCCTATCTCCATAAACTGGAAAAATTAAAGGGAAATTCATATTAACATATTAAAAATATATTATAATTAAGGTAATTACAATGGTATCACTGTTATAGAACCTAAATATAAACTAATAAAGATCCTGGTGAATATACAAACTATATAAAAATTTAATATTTTATATTTTATTTAAATGATTTAACTTAATATAATATATTTTCTAATTGCAAATGCTAGATAAATAGCTATACCTAATAATTCAATAAATAGCAATATGAATAGAATTTAGAATAGTTTACCAATGACTATGAATATTTGATATCAGATTTTAATTCTTGTTAAATTTCAAAATAACAGATTTTAATTTGTAAATATTACTATAGAATTAAAGAAATAAGAAATTTTTTAATTTTTGATTTTTCAAACTTATTATTAGTTTCAAATAAAAGAATATATATAAAATAAATAAGAAAATAAATAGTTTTGAATTATATATATATAATAATTTTTTTGATTAAAAAATTTATTTTTTAAAATTAGTTGTTTAATTTAATTATATTTAAACTAAATAATAATCATCAAAAGTTTTTTATTTTAGTATTAGTAAAACTTAACCACAAACCCTTTAAAATTATTTAAAATATATAAATAGCTTTTAGTAATAAAATATTATTTAAATTAACAATTTATTATTAGGTAAATTATTTTAAAGTTAAAAAAGAAATTACTTAAAACCTATTAAAATTCAAAAAATTAGTTTTAACTATTACTTTTTTAATTATTAATAAAGTTAAAAATTATATTAAAAAATATTTTTTTATTTTAGTTAAAAAATTATTAAGATATTTTAATATTAGTTACATAAGTATTTTATATATATTAAAGTTTAAATTAAAATTAATTAATAAAAATATAAAATAAATACCTTATAATTTAATTAAAACTTAAAAAAAAACTAAAGTAACTATTGCTAAATAAAATTTACTAAAGTATAACTAAAAATTAAAGTTTTTATAGTGAATTATTATAATTAATGAATCTTAAATTCTTTTATATAATCTTTTGTTAAAACATAAATCAAAGTGTTAAATTAAGTTAAAATAACCCCCTCTATAAATTACTTTAAATAAATACTTTATTAATAAGAGAATGTTAATTGTTGTAATAAATTATAATAACATATACTATTCTTATTTAATTTTTAAAGGAGAATTAATTAATAATAAATTTTATATTTTTTTTAAATAAAACTATTTCTAATTAGTATTTTTAATATAATTTAAAAAAACATATTATTTTACATGATAATTATAAAATACATAAATTTAAAGTTGTAAAAAACTTTCTAATTAAAAATAACTAGAAAAAACTATTACATCTAGTATATTCTTTAGATTATAACTTATATAATTATAATTGCTTTAAGCAATTAAAAAACTAGCTTATAAGAAAGAAAATTTCTACAGGAAAATTTAATTGGTTTATAAAATATCAAATTTTAGTCTTTAATAAAAAGAACTATTTTTTAAGTGTTAAATCTTTGTTAAAAATATAGCAAAAAGTTATTAGAAATAAAAGAAATTATTAATTTTATATTATATATTTATTTTTACTTTTTATATATTAAAATGTTTATTTTTTTCAATCACAAAAAATTCCCATTATTTAAATTACAAAGTAATAGATTAATCAACAAAAGATCTTCATTAAAGTATAATAATATTATTCATTATTTATAAACCACATTCAATTATAAGTGTGATTCATGGTTACCATAATATATAAAATATATTTATGGTAAATACAAGAAATATAGATAACTCAAAAGGAGTGAAATTCTATAATTATCTATTTTAAATCTATAAAATAATACAAATAATATATTAAAAAGATTAATCGCTATACAATAACAGTATAAATACATTTTAATTCAATAATAGAATTTTTTTATATTAATCAGTTTATATATCTTGATAATTGAAATTGTATATATATTATACACAGATAGTAAAAATAAAGAATATAAAATTGAAATATTTGAAGACTATAACAGTTTAATTTTTTATGAAATTTCGGAATATATTTTGGAATTATTGAATAATAATATTACGTAAAATTGAAAATAACAAAATTTGAAAATTTAAGAATAATGGATAAGATGAATAAAATAAAAAAAGAATGGTTAAAATATCAGGTTAATTGAAAAATTTTTTTGAAAAAGAGATATTCATATTAACAGATAACGACAAGAGCAGGATTTGAACCTACGCGGGAAATCCCATGTGCTTTCTAGGCACACGCCTTAACCACTCGGCCATCTTGTCTCAAGTCCGACAAAATTGATATATATTGTATTTACATAGAAAGTTCTTCTATCACATCAAAACATAGTAAAATATCTTTAACTTATTTTTTTCTATTATGGAACCATGCTATTTTTTTTTATAATTTTTCAATTTCATCTCTGCTTCATTTTTAATTAATGCTAATTATTTTTTGTCCTTGTTAATCTTTAATTATTATCACTAATCCCATAATTCTAGCTGATTAAATATGATTAAAAGGGTCTATTTAAATGCATTAAACGGACTTAAAATAATTGAGCTAATTAATATAATTAATTCAATCTTCTATTTTCAATAACAAACATAATCACAAAATGGTTCAAAGTGATCAACCCACCAAAAAAGACAAAAGAGAAGATTCATCATCAAATAACGAAGAACCACCCACCAAGAAACATAACAAAAACAATAATAGCTCTTCCCATTCCACATTATACTTAGATACTATAGACAGATCGCGACTCGATTTCGATTTTGAAAAGTTATGCTCCGTGACATTATCTCAACTCAATGTTTACGCCTGTTTAATTTGTGGAAAATATTTTCAAGGTAAAAATTATTTTATATAATTTTGCAAAACTTTACTTATTCTAATTAATAATTAGGAAGAGGTACCAGTTCCAAAGCTTATTTCCACAGTTTATTCGAAGATCACCATGTTTTCATTAATTTGGAAGATACTAAAGTAAACATAAAAACTGCAAATATGATATTTTATTTCT
Source organism: Conidiobolus incongruus B7586 (assembly GCA_000697335.1). Taxonomy (NCBI): domain Eukaryota; kingdom Fungi; phylum Entomophthoromycota; class Entomophthoromycetes; order Entomophthorales; family Conidiobolaceae; genus Conidiobolus; species Conidiobolus incongruus. The sequence continues at coordinate 24,969 of JNEM01014566.1, read as the reverse complement.
AATTTTTTATTAATTAGATTTATGTATTACCAGAAGGTTACGAAGTGAAAGATCCCAGTTTAAGAGACATTCAATACTATCTGAAACCCACTTATACTCGTGAAATGATTCAAAATTTGGATAATAATAAAGAATTGAGCTATGATTTGAATAATGAGAAATACTATCCAGGTAATTTATTATGCTATTCGATTAAAAATATATTAATTAATATATTTTATAGGGTTTATTGGGTTAAATAATATTAAAGCTAATGATTATATCAACGTTATAATTCAAGCTTTATCCCATGTGATACCTATTAGAAATTACTTTATGGAATCGGAATTTAAGGATTATTCTCAATTAAGTAAGCGAAATATTATTAATCTATATATTACCATCAATTAAACTTATATATTTTTTTTCAACATAGTTCAAAGATTCAGTTTACTTGTTAAAAAAATATGGAATCCTTCCCTTTTCAAACATCAAGTCAGTCCTCACGAATTTTTACAGGTAATTCAATTTTATTTTAATTATCAATTAGTATATCAATTCATCTATTAGGAAGTAACCAACATTACCCACAAAAAATTCACATTCATCAAACAACAAGAACCCATTGAATTTTTAAAATGGTTTTTGAATGCTATTCAAAGGGATTTAACGAAGGGTAAAATTAAAAAGAAGAGTAATTTATTTATTAAATTATTTTATACAGCTGCTTAACATGAAATTTGGTTAGATATTATTACAGATTGTTTTCAAGGAAAAGTAAGAACTTGTACAATTCCAGTTATAAAGATTGAAGATGGAATTCGAGAAGGTAGATATATTTAGAATTATAACCGAATAATAACAAACATTAATTTGATATAATTTATAGGTACTCCTGAAATAGTCGAATCGCCGTTTTTATTTTTAACTTTGGATGTACCGCCTGTTCCTGTATTTGTTGATGAAATTGAGCATAATATCATTCCTCAAGTGATTATAAACAATTTGTATATTAGACATAAAGATACTGATGAATATTTATTATAGGTACCACTGTCAACCCTATTAAGTAAATTTGATGGTAAAACGCGTCAGGTAAATCTACGCCTACATTTTTTACCATCTAATCATATTAATAAAAATCCTTAGGAAAGTGACAAATTCATCAAAACTTATAAAATCATCGAATATCCCAAATATTTCTTATTCTTCATTAAGAGATTCAGTAAGAACAACTTCAATCAGGAGAAGAATTCTACTATTGTTAATTTCCCTGTCCAAGCTTTAAATATTTATGAAGGTAAATGATTAATATATATATAATATATATTACTTACTGATTTAAACATGAATAGCTACTGGAGAACCCGCAGACAATCTCAATGGCCTTTACGACCTCGTGGCAAACATTACACACACTGGTAGTTTAGAAGATGGCCAGTACTCGATTCAAATTCAGCATTTGGCACTTGGACAATGGTTTGAAATTCAAGACTTATTGGTGCAAGAAACAATTGGTCAAACACTCTTCATGTCCCAATCTTATCTGCAAATTTGGAAACGCAAAAATTGTTAAAAATATATTAATGAATAAATAATAGTTACAATATTCAAAATTAATTTTATATAATTTATTTTTATTTATCATTGTTTAATTGTTTATTTTTTTAAAATTATCAAAACATATTAAAAAAATTATTTTTTCAAACAAATTAATATTTTTAATATAATAATTTACTTATAATTAAAATTTTCCTAGTCATTTATTTTTAATACTTGGCAATCTATTAATATTCTTTGGGTATTAAAATAGAAATTTCTTATAAATTTCTTTCTATATTTGTATAAATGAATTTTAATTATGAAACTCTAAATAGTGATTTAATATTCTATTGAAATATTAATTGGGATAATAGTTTTAATTAATTGAATATCCATCAATTTTACTATACAGTTACATTATCTAATTTAATACCTTTAATTATCACCAACATATTGATGTCAAAGTGCTCATTTGAATAATTTTTATAGTTTAAATCTATACTATAATACTAATATAATAAATTTAATCAATTGTACTCAATATTCATCAATATTTATCTATCTATATAATTTTTGTTTATATTAATTACTAAAAATGATTAGAAATCAGGAGTTTGATTATTTATTGATAATATTACATTTTTGTAATTTCTAATCAAATAAAAAATCATAAAATTATAAAATTAAAAAAAATTAATAACATCAAAAGGAGCAATTGTTAAATATATATCATATATTGTATCAACTGAAATATTAAAATAGCAAAATATTGTGATTCATAGATATTTGAAAATATGACTATTTTCAGACAAAATTTTTAAATTTCACTGATATTTTTTTTATTTCATGCTGATTATCTCATCATTACAGGTAAATTATCGAAATATAATTTTCAAAATTTGTCCCACATTTTTAAATTACATCTAAATTTATTTATTCTTATTTGAGAACTAGAAAAATACAAATTATTTTAATTTTCAATAATATTATACAACTATACATTTATTAATACAAATTACAATATAATTATAAGATAATAATTTTAATATTCAATAAATTATGGGCATTGTAAACTTCCTTGAAAACCATTTGGGTCTCACTAAAATTCGAGACCATTACCAATTACTGCTCATTACACCAGTAGTATACCATTTAATTTTCTTATTGGGGGGCAAATTAAGTAGTTTACTAGTACCTAATACTTACAACAAGTATACTCACCATCAAAAGTCTCGTTGGAACAACCATATCGTATCTATGGTCAATTCCATTACGTTGTGCTTGTGCTCAGTCCCCGTGTTGTTTAATGAAGAGTTGGCAAGGGATACAGTATTCAGTTATGCTAAAGCATCCGGGGACTTGTATGCAATTGCATGTGGGTAAGTATATTATCATATTGCCATTCTTATATCATAATAACGTCATTGATAGTTATTTCATTTGGGATTTGGCCATGTGTCTAACTGAAGAAATACCCAATCTCAATTTTATGCTTCATGCAACTTTATGTTTAACAGTTTATTTAATCTCTTATGTAATTCTAAATTTTGTGCGGATTATATTTAGTGAATTGATTCAAAATTTTTATTTAGACACCTTTTTTGATGTATTATGGGCCTAGATTTTTATTATTTGAATTGAGCACTCCATTCCTCAATTTTGGATGGTTTTTAGTAAGTTTTACAATTTTATTCAAATTATATAATGTATTAATACTTTTGAATAGACTAAATTAAATTATGAAACTTCATGGCTATATAAATTTAATGGCATCTGTCTATTCGTCGTATTCTTTTTAGCTAGAATCGTTTGGGGTTATTATCAATCGTATTACTTTTTAAGTAATTTAGCGGAATATTTTTTACATTATTTATGAATTAATCATTTTTTTATTTTAGTTGATATGTATAATACTTATTTCACGCCCAATGGTCCAAAACATCTTGTCATTATTTTAACTATATCGAATCTTGGGTTAAATTCACTCAATACTGTATGGTTCTTTAAGTTATTTGGACTCTTGAAGAAAATGCTTAAGAAACCTAGTAATGTAGAAGTTCAAGAGAAGCAGAAGAAGTAATCTTTATAATAATAAATGTTAAATATAGTTTATTTTTGATCGTGTTCATATTTTAATTTGAGTATCATGTTTTTGATCCTCTCTCGCTGCGTGTATGGTGGATAAAGTTCGTTGTAGTTGACATTCCATTCGTGAGGTTGTAGAAAGTAGTGGGGATGCGTGCTCATGCGATTGATAAGCACTTCTGTTATCGATATAATGAATATACCGCAGTCGTTGCCTAATTATTATCAAATTAATCATTATATTATAAATATATAGGATTAATATAAACTTACTATTGGGTTGTTGTGGTGATGTAATACACCTTAATTTGCATTCTATTAAAAATCATGAATAAAACTATATAATTAATTACTAACAATAATGATTTACCTTGTAAATTTAGCAGCCTCGAAATTTTCTGAGCTGATAATTTAGCATATTTATAATTACTATCCCTCAATGAGTCATAATAAAAGAAACTCTTCTCCAATTTAGAATATACTAATATTGACCTAATTATCCTATTAATATTAAATATCAATTATAAAACATTAATACAATTACCAATGATTCCCTCCAACTTCATTTATCGAAGTATTATCATTGATAGGAATGAATAAATACATCTTTTCTGTCAAATTAGGGGGTAAAGCTTGGTGCAAATATCTAGGATCTTTAAAATATATTAATTTTACTTTATAAATATAATAATCTGGTATACCTTGAGAATGTGTTATTAAATGCACGATAGAAGGTCTCAATAATAAAATTTTTTCAGAGTTAAAATTATCTGACTTTTCTAAATATCTAAATATTAAATTTATATTAATAAATTTTAATACAAACCTAGTTAAATATATAAATTACGTGTAAAAAAAACTAATAATATTATCGTTTAACCATTCTTTAGGGTTTAAAGTTTCCAAATCGCTTCTTCGTATCGTTACATCTTCGTATTCGAGTAGTATAGGGTCGATAAAATTGGAATTTAATCTATTTTGAAATTGATTCAGTTTACTCGTTGCGAATTTGGAAAATAGTCCCATATTAATAGTTATTATAATTACAAAATTATGATGATATTAGAATTATTTTATATTAAATATTTATAATATTTTTAAAATAAATAATTTAAAAATGATTAGAGGATCAAGAGTGAAAAGAATGTTTTAAATTCAAATGGATTATAAATCCCTGTATTAAATAAATGTTTGATAAGCCTCAAATTAATTGAATTTACGCAGTAATATGACTACGAAATTTTAATCTTGGGTTTTAAGTGATCACAAATGTTACTAAAAATTATTATTGAATTCAGCTATTATTAATTATAATTAATAATACTAAATATTAAAATATTTAATAATTATTATTTTTGAATAAAATTGATACGTAATTAGATTAATGATATAATGAACCAACGAAATTTTTAGTTTCGTTTTTTATTATTATAATATTTAGATGAATTAGTAATATGTATATTAATTTAAAAATTTAATTAGTACAAAATATTGAAAATTAAAATAAATTTAAGAAATAGGTATAAAACGTTATTATTTTAAATATTATTTATATTACTCAATATATTTAAACAGATTAATAATAATAGTAATAATAATGATCTAGAAAAATCAAAAATTTTGTTATTTTTAAATTAAAAAAAAATTAAGTTCACTATTAAGTAAATGTAATATTCTCAATTTAAATTATATATACAATCAATTTCAATAAAGTGATAACAGAATGTTCAAATAAGCTATATCATTTTAATTATTGCCACTGTAGTTTTAAGAATTCCACTAACATTGATGTGGTTTAAATTTTATTATTATAATTATTCAATTCATAAACTGTTATTCATCAGTAAGTTAAAAACGAATATTATAGAATTTTTAACTAGAAATATATCAATATCTAGCTATTACTATTCTAAATTATTTTAGTTATGATAATATATTAAAATTTCTTTGGTAATTTGAATAAAAATATTACACTTAACAAAAACAGAGTATTAAAAATTTCAATTTAAAATAAAAATAAGGTATTATTAATATAATATTATAATATAAACATAAAATTATAATATTTTTTAAATTCATTCTAATTATTTTTTATAATTAATTAGTTTATAATGATTTTAATATATTTTTATGCATTACAAATTTTTGAAATTTATTGTATCCTATTCCTTTGGATAAACAAGAAAAATGAACCGATCCTGAGAAATATCACAAGGATATACTATTATACAGCCACACTTCAAAAAATTCCTAAATATCTTTAAGTACACTAGTGGCTTCAACCCTAGAAGCTTGATTTTTGGTTTACTAATCAAAACCACACCCTTACTACCAATTATTCTTTTTTCTAAATCCAACAATTCTAAGAGTGACATTTCTATCTTAGTATATTACTAAAATCATCCTTTATCCCATTACAATTTATTTTATTCAACATACATCTTAAAACAATAAAACTCAACCTTGCTACAAACACTACCTTATTTTATTCATTGCTATATAAATTTATATCATGGCCCTCATTTATTCTAATTTGTCTAATTTGTCTAATTTGGAATTAATTGCTAAGGATGAACCCAACAGTCTAGCTATCGCGGCTCAATTAGTCCTCCTGGCCCCTAGAGCTGTGGACCACACAATCACCTGTATCCCTGACCACTAAGATGAAATCGTAGAGCTGGCATTGGTACCCCTTGCCAATCATCTTACAAAATTTATATACAAAAGATTTGATAAAATAATCATTAATTTAAATCAAATATAAGATTAAAATGTTGCTATAAAAAATTATTCATCAAAATAATAAGATCATATATATATAGATAAGTATTATATGTCAATGCAAAAATTATAGTATATAATAAACTTAATTTTTGAATTTTGAATTTTAATAATTTAAATTAAAAAAAAAAAACAGTATAAAAATATTCATTATATTACATAATTTTTTCTTATTATTTGTGATATAGTATAATCAATTTCATTATTAGTTATTATCTAATATATTATGATAAAATTTTATAAAAGAATAATAATAATAATTATCATTCAACTTGATATTATCATAATATATTTTACTTCAATTTGAGTATTTATCAGTCTTAATTATAATTGATAATGTAATAATTATTATAATGCTCTACATCTGTTTATTAAACTTTAAAATTGTTAGTAATAAACTTTGATATTAATTTTATTTACTATATCTAAAAATGGATACTTAAAATTTTTAAAATTGAGTTAATTGTATAATCATATAATTGATTAGTGATCCATTATTGCCAAGTTTTACTTATTAGTACAAAGTTGAAAATATAAAATTCTATAGGTTCTAAATATATAACGATATAATAAAAAAATTTTTTTAATATGATACTATCAAATGAATATTATCAATAAAGTATAATTTTAATTATTTAATTGATATTAACACAAATATTTATATTGAAAATTAATTTAATTTATATTTTTTCTTGGATTTTTTATTATTTTTGAATATTAACAAAACATCATTTTATCTAATAGATAAATATTTATAAATTGCTCTAAACTTAATATAATGATAATGTAGGATATTGTGATTTTTGATAGCTGTTGTTTAAAAGAATAAGATTACTTAAGAACTGATAGTTTTGTAGATAATGTAAATTGAAAACTCATACATTGGACTCAATTTTAAAGCTTGGCTGAACACATTCTGAATAAACCTTTTACATCTTAGTAGATATAATGTAGGTATAAATATAATCCATTTTATCAACAGATTTTCTGCTTAATCTATATTACCGATTATGATAAATTTTCACTAGTGAATATTTGAAAATGCATTTAAAAAATTATTTAATATTCGGATTGTCAAAGTTAAACCATGAATCACAATTAATCAATTGCTCAAATAATAATAACTTTAGGATAAATAATTTTACATTTATATCACTTTTGAATTTAAAAAATATAATGTCAATAATGCTTCATATATTACCTATCTGATACTGAGTAAGTTAAATTCAATATCCTTCAAGTTTTTGATGCTTTATCATCTGAATCAATCAGTTTACAAAATTCACAGATTAGTATAAATATTTACACATAAATTTATTTTTTTAATAATTTTCATATTTGAAACGATATTCTTTATTTATCAATAACAATTTACTAGAATTGATTAAATCAAAACTAATTTAAAATATTATGAAATTATTAATAATTAAAAAAAATATTTTTATTAATTAATTAATTAATAAAAATAATTATTATCTTTTTAATATGAATAATATTTCATATTTTTATGATTAAATATTTTTTCTAAAAATTTAAATTTTTATTATAAAATAAAATAATTAACCAAAAAAACTAGTGAAAAGTACTCCACATTCCTCTATTTGTTACTCTATTATTATTTTTTAACTAATATTATACCCTCAGTCACATTAATGGTTAGTGATTATAATATTAAAGTATAAAATCGAATATTAAATTCAGCCATTAATATAATATAATTACAATATTTTTACTATTTTCACTTAATATAATATTTTATATATAATAAAAAAAATCTGATATATTATTTTTCAATTAATCAGATTTTATTTTTATCTTATCCTTATCTGATTTTTTTTATTTTCCAAAATTTTTAAAGGAATAATTATTTTTATTATAAAATATTATTAATATATGTAATTAAAGTTATAATAACATTAATTGCGCTTAGTTTGATATATATAATATTCTTATATTTGAACATTAAATAATATTTTCAAAATATATAATGAACATTTAACAAATTTAATAAAGGATTTTTTTTAAAATACTTTGTAATTAAAATGATTAGAGTGTAATTAATTTAAATAATAAAATTCATAATATAAATCATTTTAGCGATTATTTATACTGAATTATAGCTTATATAAGTATAATTAGATAACTTATTTTATTGAGCAAGTAATATAATTAATATTAACTAATACTTTTATCATATTATTGTTTTTTAGTTAATTAACAATTAATCTAATTTAAATTATTTTTTAGTAATATTGATTTGAATATTAACTATTTTTAATGAAATTAAAATTAATAATAATCAATATATAAAAATATTAAAATACAAAAAAATATAATATAATTTAAAACTGATATTATGTAAAATAAATAAAAAAAGAATATGAAATTAAAAGGAGTTAATTTAGTTATAATTTTAATTCAAAATTAAATCCTAAATTAATATTCATCTTGAAAGTACATACTACAAATTATTCACTTTTCATTAATTTATATCTAATCCAATTTTGTAATAATTATGATATTCAAATTATTAGGATACTTTTTGTTGATTACAGATGCTTTATTATTAATAAAGCTCCACAATATAGCTATTCCATAATAGTTTTTCCTGTAATACAAATCCTCTATATTAACTTTTGTCAGATGAAATATTTCTATTGTATAAACGCCTAAATTATTATATTTATAATTGAAAGTGAAATATTATAATATTAAACATTATTCCAACATCAATTGATATTCTTAAAGTATTTTTAAAACTCGGTAAAATAATCAGTTTTCTTTCATTAAATTAAGAAGTCACAGATGAAGCAAGTTTTAGGTGATGATTAAATCACGAGACAGATCTGAGAACAAAATTAGGATCATAATTTCGATAAAAAATCATCAGCTCATAAGAAGGCAATTATTGAATTAAAAACAGTTAAAAGAGACATATAAAAAGGGTATTAATATGAGAATATACTAAATATTCCACATGAGAAAAAACTTTATGAATTCAAATCTAAATCTATTATATATTATAAACTCTTTGTAGCCCAATTTAGAAACCATATTAATAATAATAATAATAATGAAATAGCTGTGAATTTTATATCTGCATGTAAGGGAAATTATAAAATTCATTATTATGGAAAAATGATTTAATATAGATATAGAGAAATAAAAAAACTATTATTTATTTTATATTAAAAATTTTTTTAAAAATCAAACGATATTAATTAATGGAAGAAAAAAAATAATATTAATATTAATAATAATAATTTTTTTAAATTTCAAAATTTTAATACTTATTAATTTATAAATATATTATTAATTTTAATATTATAAAATTTAAATTGAGTTTTTTAAAAAGGTAAGCTTGGCTAAATTATATATTTGTATTAATATTAAAATCTAAATTGAATATGGGGTGATTTAATCAATATAATTTTATTGGTTTTGAATAAGTAATATTTATATGCATATATTAAAAGAATATTATTTCCATAAAAATACATATCCTTTTGGTTAAACTTAAGGTAAACATTAGCAAGATATAAACGATGAAATATCCTGTAATGTGCTCATAATTAATATGTCTAATCTTTAAATATTGATTGTTTATAAATTCTATCAATTGCAAAATAAACCTCAATTATAAAATATTAAATTGAATATTGCGGAGTTTGATTAAGTGAAAAAAATCAAGGAATTACATTAAAATTTAGAAAAAAAAATGTTAAAGATTTGCAAAAATATTTTTGTTGATATCTTAGCTTTTTTATTTAGTTGAGTATACATGATAATTTATAATATATTAAGATTAAAATTCACAATTCACTTAATTATAGCTATATATTTTAAGCAAAGTCATAATTACAAAAATTATAACCAATATTTAATATATAAAAATCTTTAAATGAACTTATTCTATAATAGTTGCATAGAATATATAAAATATTTATTTATCGAATTTGATGATTGTTTTGATACTCGTATGAATATCTTTTACTATTCAAATTAATACCATTTCCTTACTTTGTTATATAAATAAAGACAGATAAAGCTTGAAATAATTTTAAAATAAATATTATATACTGAATATAATTTTAGCTCAAAATTAATGTATTAAACCAATGTTTTAAATATTTCATATTACAATATAATGAATAGTTGATCAATATACAGTTCAAATTTTAACATCAATAATTTAACTATCAATCTAGAACTATCAATTCATACAAACATCAATATGTTTATAGTTTATCCGACCCATATTCAAATAAATTTTCAATATAAAAATTAAGCATTTTTAATGAAAAAATAATTAAAATATGGGTTAAAAAATTAATAAATATATATATAATTTTTGAATCAAATAAGTAAATTTAATAACTATTTTTGGAATATTTGATGATATACCAATTATTTTTCCCTGCAAGTTTTCATTTTTATCAAAATAATTGAAAATAAAAATAATATAATCTTTTTTTCTCTTTAGTTAAATATAGAATTTATTTGTAATATAAAATTATTATTGAAAAATAATTATAATAATAATAATTATTATTATAATCCTTTTTTATTATATATTCAAATAAAATGTTTAAATTTATATATATTTAATAATATATAACAATTAAAAAATTTTCTAATAAATCGGACCATAATATAAAAATAAATTGAAATTGTTACAAAATGACTTAAATATTCTTTACTTTAGTAATGAAAATAATTGTATTTGTAACTCAATTCAAATATTTGAAATGCATTAATAACTTAATATAATTATGAATAGTATAATTGAAGTTACTAAATTAAGGTAGTCAAGTTTCATAAATTAATTTCAACTAAAAGTTTGTCTGAAGTATGATTGATTCAAATAAATATTTTCCAATAGCTTGATTGATTCTTTTTACTAATTATCATTGAGATTATTTCTTTTGGGATATATTATATAAAGTAATAAAAATTCTTTAAATTGAGTTAATTTTCATAATTTAATATGTAACCTTTTAATATATTTTACATTTAATTATATTGATTAATTTTAATTAATTTTTTTTATTCAAATTATTTAAACAATAAAGAACTTATTATTTTAACTATAATTATTCAAATATTTTGTATTATACTGAATATTATGAGGTATACATAAAGTTGATGAAAAACTGCAAGCATATAAATTATATCTGTTAAACTGGACGGTTGTTCATGCTAATCTTGGATTCATTATTTGGATTAACTGTATGCAAATTATTGTTTTTTATTATTATTAAATTACTAGGTTTCATGATTTTGACTTATTCAAATTAAAATAAATACTTTTAAATGGTTTGATCATTAGAATAATATTAAAAAATATTATACACTAATTAAATTTTATTATATATGATGATACTTGGTGTTTAGTTATTGATATTGTGGAAAAAGTAGCATTTAATTATCAAATTAGATGAAACAAGTCAAGCATATTAATTGAATGAAGTTATGCTGATTTCATAAGTGCTAAGATTTGGGGATATGAATAATTTTATATTAGGTTTCAGTTCTCTCTCTATCCAGTTCAACCAATTGAAAGTTTACTTTGATATTCAAGAAATTGAGGTTGTTGTCATAAAGTGAATTCATCAATTATTTGAACCAATCAATGTTACGTAATAATCCATTCCATGATTGAATACAGGTAACATAATATCCTCACGTAGCTACTCGAATAGTATTATTGATCATCAGGATTGGTTTTCTACTAATAAAAAAGGTGCTGTACTAAAAGACTGCTATTGACAAAATGGGATTAGTTTGCAAGCAATATAGAGAGATTTTATGGCTTTTGATATTTAAATTTTTGTTAAGAAAATAATGGAAATATTAAAATTCAGTAACATCTCATTAAGGTGTTAGTAATTTGTAACTATGATTTATTATATTTTATACAATTGGGATATATTGGTAATTCTTTAAATGAAGTATTTCGGTTATATAGCTATCAATATGCATTGAGTTCAAATACAGTATCAATAGTATAATATATGTATATATAATAACTTAACTCTTTTGGTTGTTGTTGTATCGGTGAAGGTTGAGAACTTCAGTCAAAGCATTTAACTTTGCCTGCAGAAGCATATTCTGCTCCTCAATTTTAGCTGTATCATCCTCTAATATTTTAAGTGCAGTGAGTTGGTCATCAGTAAGCATCTTGCGCTTCTGGCGGGACTTACAGGCAGCTACTCGGTTGCGCTCCAAACGAGCCAACTTCTTTGCCTCAATCTCTTCAGAAGTCAAACTCTGGCTTGATCTGCGAGTGCGACCTCCTGAAGCAGAAGGCTTACGCTGAGCTGAAACTGTGCTAGTTGAGATGGTATGACGACGTAGATGTTTCGTACTCTTAGCTTTTCTTTCCACAGGGGCTTCTGAAGATTTGACAAGCTCTTCGGGTGGTAGAGAGCCCATTCTTATCTGAGAACTCTGCAGAGGAGAATCCACGCTTTGTGGAGAAGATGCTATGTTAGACTGCGAATTTGTCATGTGAGCGACATTTGGAGGAGACAATGAATCCCCTTCGCTGGAAAATGATAACATAGACTGATTGAGTTGAGGCTGTTTATCCCAGAAAATGGGAAGGTATTCAGCTGATGGTGGAGTCAAGTTCGTTGCTGAACTAAAAGGAGGAATCAAAAGTGGAGGAGGTAGGTAAGATGGTGAAAGAATCATTCCCGAGTCAATCGGGGGCAACATGGGTGTAAGAGAAGGTTCAGGAAGCTGAGGCGAATCTTGAGAAGTGACAGAGGTAGGATCCATTTTGATTAGGGGGTCAATATATGACATGTCCCAATTAATTAAAGTTGGATCTAAATAAGTGTTCAAAGCAGCGGCGGTACATGGATCAATGTTTGTGACCATAGTTGGGTGAGGTTCAGCAAAAGAGTAAAGATTGCAATCTGAGCGGTTATCAAACATAGCACATTCCATGGTTTTAGTAGTTAAAGGTGAATAAATAGTAATATAAATTTACAATAATTAAAGGAATATTCAAATATACTGAGTGGGGGGGGGTAATACAGTGGTTAGTAGTTGGTATTGCTGACTTAATAAAATAAGGGATAAAAATCTGAGGGTTTTGACTCTCAATGAAATCCATATACCTGACCAGTTTATATACTCTAATTCCTTGACTTATAAATAACATCAAATACATGGTAATTAAAGTAAATCGACCCATCGACTATATTATTGGTTGAATGTAGCCAAGTAGCCAATCATTATAAGAGAATTAACATCTGACCTAAATTGACTTAATAGGACTGCTTTAACAATTCAGGGATTCATATTGATTTAGGTGAAGGACCAATCAAATTAAAACAAAGGAAACACAGGTGGATCATTTTACCAATGAGTTGAATGAAGATTGAAATCAATAATTTAGATATTTTAGGATAAATCTTAGTGAACAATATGTGTATGATAGGGGGTGGTAATAATTCAATTCCTTAATCCTGTTGTTAAATATTAAATAATTTTCTTCTTTATTGAATTGGCGAAATTGATCAAGTTAAGATTCTAGTGGAGTTAACTTATCAAAGGAAGTTTTAGAATTTTGAAATCAATAAACTAAAATTTAAACCTGATCAAAAATACAAATCAATTTAATTTAGAGCCAATACATATATATATTCAGTTTAACATAGATTAGTCTAAAAGAAATTCTTAGTTTACAATGTTTTATAGGTATAATTATAATATATCCTATGTTGATACAATTGGAGATATTACTTAGTAAAGTGATTAAACTATCAATAAATTACTAAAAATATACTCCTAGTCATAAATGACAAATATTCATCAAACGATATTATTGGATTGACTATTCAAAATGTTTATAGCTACTCAATCTATTTAAATTACATAAAAATATAAAATGGTTTTATGAGTTACATAAAAAATGTAATTTTTACTTCATATTCGTGCTGATTTTCTTCCCCCCTGAATCCAAAGTTACTAAGCGCAACTCGGGTTAATAGTCAATACAAATATTTTAACATTAATCCAATTTACTTAGCTAAATTCAATAATTTCCTTATCAAGTTCTAATTTTGATTTAATGAAAACATCAATTAATATTACAAGTATACCCTATTCAAGTAGGTGAAGATAATCAAGATGAATCATGTACTCTTCCTATCTTGATCATCTGAAAGCAAATTAACCTAAAGATTACAGGAGCAAAATTTTTGTTTGTAATTGTAATCAAATTTTAAGCAGAAGGAGTTTAAGCAAAGTTTTTATTATCCGTTACAATTCAAATAAATGATAAGTGAATATCTAATATTGATTGGTTTATAAAAGCATTCTATGATTTGATTAGTTGTTTAAACTCATTTATATACGCGACTGTGATTTGTCACACTATTATAATAAATATACAGCCAACTTTAAATATGTGAATTAAAAAACTTAAATTGTTTATGAAATGGTGGGTAAAATGGTTCAGAGTAATTGAATTCTGGCATTTTTCTAGCCTTTATCCAATAAAAGAGGCTTAAATTTATCATTAATTGGATAAATATATCATTGCACATTGTTTTTACCATTTATAAAACATTGCTAAAATATTTTAGTAAAAATGAATATAATTTGATGTATTTTATTCAAATGAATAATTATCTGAGAATTTAAATTACAATTATATAATATAATATTATTAAAAGTTTATATAATTTAATTTATGTAAATTGAAATAAAATTTAATTTTAGTTAAATTAATAAAGGGAATAAATATTTTTTTTTCATTATTTTATATTTTAAAATAATCCAGATTATTCTATTCGATGGATCAAGTTTGCTAGAATTGTTCTTATCCCAATTTAAATTCTTGATATTAAATTCACTTTTCATCAGAAATTAGAATATTTATAAAACATTTTAGAATCCTATTTATAAATACTTTATATATATAGCATGTGTTTGACAAAATATATAATAATATTTATCTGGATTCAAAATACAATTACCCATAATATATTTATCTCGATTTTATTCCAATTTCTCCAATAATTAAATGTATTTTTTAATACATATTAATATTATTTCTTTTTGATTCGGAAAATTTATCCTATTTATTTTCCAAATTTGGAGTATATCCTATATTTTTTTTGAACTGGCATTAATATTATTTTAATAATATGATGTTAAATATAATCATAATAATATTCCCAAGATTTTTTGGTAAATATATGAGGTATATTGAATAACGAATAGCGAATAGCGAATATATATATTAAAGTGATCATATTTTAAAACACCTTCCAATCAATTGACAAAGCGTAAGTTAGGTGTATTTATTAATCAAAATAGAATTAGGATAATATTGCATCTTTTAGAAATAGATTTATATGAATTTCCTATTTTATATAATTATTTATATAAGGTTTGATATTATTGTCATAATTACATATATCTTAAACTTTTAATAATTAAAGGAAAATAGAATATGTTCTAATTATTTTATGGTATAACAATAGATGGATAGTTATTTTTTTAAATTAAATAACATCATATTCTCATTTATAGTGAAATTATTAATTTTCACTAAATAATAATAAGAAATTGATCATATTTCATCTAATTCATCAATGTATACCACATATATAACCCCAATTATAATATTCAATTCAAAATTCAAGTTAACCACTATTCCTAACCGAAAAAAAACCAAATTTTAAAGTGACTTGATGAATACTATTAAGTGGAAATAAATCATATATTTTGCTGAATTTACAAACCTTTCAAATTCACAATATTGCAACTTTAATATTTATTAATTAAGTAGTGATTGGTTTATCTAAAATAATATATTTAAGAATGTTTTCTAAATCAAATTACATGCATGATTAAGCTGGGTTGAACTTAGAAGGTTATAGTTATATATTTGAAATATATTCACTTGAAATATAAATTTCAAATTATTTAAATCATTTTTCTTTTTAAAACCAAACATTAAAATTTGAATTTAAAAGCGTAATATCAAGTGTAATAATAGAAAATCTTGCAAATTAATATATTCGATTTAGGATAATATCGTTATATTGATAACAAATGATTAATATCCAAATTTTGTTAAGATGCGAATTACAAATATAGTATATACTATATATATTGATTCAAATAACGAATAATTAAACAAAAAGTTTCATAGGTGTTATATTTTTTGAAATAGTAACCAATTATAAAAACATGTTGATATTTATGTACTTGTGCAAGTTGATTTTGCAAAAAAAAATCATTACACATAGAATGATTTAATAATCACTATTTAATATCTTGAAGAGTTTTATTTAAATCAATTGGGTTAAATTGATTAATAAAAATTATCTATGAATCAATTTTGCTATTATATTTAATTTTTTAAATTGATTTAATACACATATTTTCTTAGAGTTAGCTAATTTTTAAATAATGATCCAATTAAACTAATTAATATATACAATTATGTTTTTTTCAATTTGATAATAAAAGGATATATTAATTACGAATTCATTGATCCTGAAAGTAAAAAATAAAAATAGAAAACCTAATAACAACTAATAATTAAATTTCATGTGAGATAATAAGTTTGAAAATTAAACTGGAAATAAATCAAATCAAACATTATATATATATATATATTATTACACTTCCTTATGATTTGATAAAATTTTAAAAACTAATATTTATTTCATTTTATCATAAATAGATATTCAATTATTTTTTTACTATTTCAACAGGATATAATATATCTGATATTTGATATAAATATTTTTTAATATTTAATTCTAGTTTTTTTTAAGTTGATAATTTATATTGTTCAAACTGGATTCTATTCTAAAGAATTCTGAATACTTTGTCCCTCAATTAATATTAATTAATTAGTTTGTGAAAATTGTAGTTAAACTAAATACACTTATAAATATCTTTTTGATTATTAAATTTTTAAGTTGCATATAGTTTTCTATTAGAATCAACCAAGTAATCAAGAAACTTTAATCCAAAAAATTTGACCAATAATATATGATTTCATCCCAAGCATTTGTATATCAATATATTCATAAACAGAATTGTTATGAGATAATTTATATATTTAGTTAAATAGGACCAAATTAAAAAAATCTATACAAATAATTTTCAGCATTGATATTTTTTAAAGGTATTGAATCAACTTGGTGCAATAGCTTTATTATGAGATAAAAACTCTATTTTTACAAGTTTAAACAATAAATTACACTTACAAGTAAGTTATTTCAGCAATCAATAAGAACGTTTTAATTAAGGTTACTAGGTACAGTAATCACATATCTGATATTAAAAGTTTTATCCCTAAGTCAGGGATATGAGATTGATATTAATCAAATAATATTACCTCTTTTCAATAATTTTTTTTAAAAAAATAAATTTGACAGTATTATACATAAACTGTTAGATTAATAGGAATGAGTTTTAAAATTGAGGTGAAAGATATAGGAAAGATCATTATTATCCTATATCATTCTTATTAGATTAATTATTGATAATTTTTTAAATATATATATTTTTTTTCTTAAAAAACAAAAATAAAATTAAAAAATGTTTATTAATAAAAATTTAAATTATTTTATATATTAACAAGAAAAAGAATTCAAAAATTAAGATAATAATATAAAATTTATTCTATAATATATGGATAAAATATAATGATAATTCTAATATAATAAAGACTAAAAAATCTAAATTAATAAATGGTTAAATTGAAAATATTGAGAAGGTGTCATTAACTTTCCAGAGCAAATATCTAAAAAAAAATATTAAATTAATAACATATTAAAATGTATTCAATCCAATTACCTTCTTTTGTAAAGTAAGATATAATTTTGTATTCAATACCATTGTATATCAATTTAATTGTAGTTTTAATTAATCCATTTAATTTAAATCCATAGTTGCAATTCCCTCGTTTTACTGAGAGTTGGGAATGATCTATTGGAGACAGTGGAAAGGTATCCAATTCCCAATAAAATAAGAAATTCTTATATTCTTTGGAATAGGACCAATTTTTTCCATCTGTCCATCTAGTAATATTGGTGGTTTGAGGTTGATAAATGTATACGTATCCAGATTGAATACTTTGCTGTTGTTTGGTGGTTAATCGCTTGGTGACTAGAGGGATTAGGTTCAATTGGATAGCTTCTAAATTTCAAAATTGTTAAGAAACAATTTTTAATTTATAATTAATAATTATTAACTTATTAATATTTCTGCATCTTGTTCATTTGCAACAAAACCTAATAATATTATAATATTAATCTATCGAGTAATAAAATTATATTAATACTTAATTTTAAATACCATAAAAACTAACCATACTAAGATAAACACAATAAAGTGATAAATTTAAAGATGTTAAAGAACTTTTATATCCTTGGCATATGATTTTTATATGCTTGAAACTGTCAATATTGATATATTGCTTATCTAAATTAATGATAATTAATATATCAAAATGAATTATAAATGAGTTATTTTATTATATTGGTTATTTAAACAGAAGATGATTAATTTACTGATTAATTAATGTAGTAAATTGGGTTCATGCTATTTTGAAAATTAACTTGATAAAAATATATAATTTAAATTTTCTATAATGTCTGTTATCAATATATATATAAGAGAGAATATTGATTTTATTTATTAAAACAAAGATAAATAACATATTATATCTAGACAAATATAAACCATTAAATAGACTATAATTATTTCATATTGAATATTGATATTTTAACTTATAATTATTAAATCTTTAAAATTGAATATTTTAATAATATAACTTGTAAATGAGATTAAAATTATTAATAAATCAGTAATACTCAAACATTAAATTATGGATAATTCGAAAATACATAAATATATATAATAAATAATTTGTTTTATGACTTTTAAATGACATAATATAATACGATATGATTTTAAAAATTTGATAAATTGGTCTCAAAAGATGAAGGAGTATTGCTCATTTCGTCGGGTGCAATTTTGGTTGGCATTGGGGGTTCTAAAATCTCTGAGCTTTCATAATATTTAACATTTTCTTCAGGTATGACATCTGAAAATTGTTTCTCAAGTGTGACAGAAGAGTCAAAGATATGGCTATCGCTTTCGTTAGATACACCATTCAATACCAAATAGTTGGTAGATACGGTAGAGGGATTGAGGTTTGTGGGATTTGTATGTGTTTCATTATCTAAAGTACCATTAACTAGTTGGATTTTAGGTATGATTGGATTTTTAGCCTCTAAATCTGGAGATTCATCAATAGAGTTTTTACTCGGATTTATATAAAGTTCCATTATTTTTTGGATGTCATAACCAGTAATGCGTTTTAAAAACCTAACCAAATCCTTAAATAACTAAGAAAATAAAACGAATAAATAACAAATTAACACTAAAATTATACTAACTAAAATACCTCTAAATCTCTTAATTGTATAATTCGATTGAATAGTTTTAAAGTTGACTAAAATGTTTAATTAGTATTAATAAACTACATAAAATAATACTCACTTACAGTTTTACTGATTTGATCATTTTCCAAAGTATGTAAAATAATTAAATAAGAAGTAGCTGTTGTAAGTTGGTTCTTTTCTAAGCAAGCCTAAACAAAACAATAAATAAAAAATTCTCAAAAGTATTACTAAACTCACATTAAAAAGATCATAGGGAGATCCAGCAATAGCAAAAAGTTTCGACCAGAGAGCAATTTCGATTTTTCTAGCACAGCCAACAATAGTCTCCAAAGCACAGGGGAATTGTTGAATGAGGTTTATAACATCATTCAAGACATTGAAATTCGAGTTAGATTCGTCATTGGTTTGATTATCTTCAAGACAATCATGTAATAAAATTTCTAGACCATGAGAAAAATAATCGAATCTTTCATAATGTCTAGCTACTAAATAGGCGAAATCATAGTGTCTATAAAATTCAATAATTAAATAAATAAAATGGATTAATTATATTAATTCAAGTTACCCTATTTTAATCAAGTTATATATTATTTTATGAAGTACTAAACAGCTCTAAAGTTCAAAGATTAGCATATTTAATGTATAAGTCATAAAAAATTTACTTTCGAACTGTGAGTGAATGAAACTCCCGGAACTTGTCGATTTTCATGGAAGTTAGTTTCGATACCAAAAACCAGACCCTGTTCGAGTTCAAAATTGAGTGGTCTGAAAGGAATGTCGATAGTCATTGATTCGTGAAAATCTATATTTGATTTAGTTTCTTCAATCGATTGTTCATCTTCATCCGAAGAAATCGTGTTAGGATTAATATTGTACCAGATTCTGATATGACCTCGATGATATCCCCAAATTAAAAAGTGAATACCTGCGATATACCGATCTATGATATTAAAATTATCAATGTGTTGTGCTATTTGATACATTTTATATTGTAAATTGCTTAAAGTTGAAGTTTTAACTGTTTCTGGCGTGAAAATCTGGAGAATATCAGCGCATAATATAAATAAAGTGGGGAAATGGGATCTTAGGTCCTGTTGGAACCAATTGATATGTCTAACTGTTTGTGGCATTTTTACAATTTTTGATAGTGAAATCCTTTGAACTAATTCAGCATTACTTACTAACCCTAATTCAAAATAATTAATTTGTGACATTATATAAATTATTAAAAAATTACCCGAAGGATTTTGTATCAATTCGAAAAAGTTCAAAATATTATCACTTGTATAAACAACCAAGTAGTTCCAATTTCGGTTAATATAAATTGGCTTGGATTTAAATTCAAACAAATATATGATCTTGTTATCATCTAAATTTTGGTCTCTAGGATAGAGACGAAGTTGGTAGCTATCCGTGCCAATAACCTGACAGGTAACAATAATGGCTTGTCGATACCAAGCTATACCACCACATACATGCATTTTACGCTCCTGGAGTCGGTTGTTAAACATCTTCCATTTTTTAGTGATTAAGCTATAATGTACAAGTCCTCGCTGCCCGCTTACTGCAAGATAAGTCCCTCGTTCGCTTAAACTCACATACTAAAATTCAAATTAATTATTTATAAAAAACAAATTCATTAAAACTTGCCTGAATAGGAGCATGCTCTAAAAAATACTCTAAAGGTATCTAACCAATAATTAGGAACAGAAATTTTATAACATTGCTGTATGATATTTACCTGTGTTGTATGAGGCAAGTAATCAGGGTTAATAGAGCCATTGGGTAGCTGTTTAAATAATTGCAATGTTACAGATCCTCCATTAAAGAGTGCTGGGTTCATCAAGTTGTCTGTGGTTTGGATTGTTACAAAGGCAGGTCGAGTAAGTGGTAAAATTGTAAATTTGCCACTCTGTTCTTCCAGATTTGGTACAACCATAAGTTTGTTACCATCAGGAAAAAATGACTATAAATAATCGATATTTAATAATGCTAAGTCTATTAGATTATCGTAAATTTAAATATATCTTACCAAAAACCTTACACTTGATATATGATGATCCCCCAGAGCTTCAGTTGATTCTCTGTTTCAAGGAATTATAAGATAAGGTCAAAAAAGTTGAATAAATGATGTCACTTACGATAAAACATAATTAATCTGAGCCGTATTTAATGTAGAGTTACCACATAAATCAAATAATGAGATACCCTTTGTAGAAGATCCTACTGCAAGACATTCACCATCATTAGACCATGCTAAACTTGTAATACAGCCGCCTATCGTAATAGAAAAAAGTTGCTGAGGTTGTGATGCTGATTTGCTGTAAGAGTAAATTATAACTGTATCACTATATCAAATTAGTTAGAAGTTAATTTATTTATAGTAATATATTTTTTACCCTTTGGTACTAACTGCTATTAAAAAGAACTTTGTGTTGAGTGCGATATTAGATGCAAACAAATTCTTTGAACCATCAGAAGCGTGAACTTTGACTCCTTGCAATTGATAGGGTGAGTCAGCTTCGAATGCGTTAAGAACAAGTTTACGACGAGTCAGATATACCTGCCCATCAGATGAGAGAAGTACAAGCAAATTTTGAAATTTATCATATTCCATTTTTAGAATCATGACCTCGGGCGGTTCGAGAAACTTTACTTCGTCGTTAAGTACTGTAGCGTTGAGAAGTAGCTTATCCTTCCAATCATAGCATAAAATAGAGGAGTTCTTGTATGTCGATACAAGCAAATTGTCTTCAAAATTAATCGTGCAGAAAATTCCTTGATCCACTTTGATTTGATGGATAAACTTTATTGAGAATTGCTTTCCAGGACTTCGCAACCATGATGAGGTGTTATCAATGCTCAGATTAGATAATTGTTGTGGTGTTTGAGGGCTGTTCTGAGTACTATTGAGTGGTAAAGGAATCAGATCTTGAATACCTGAAATTTGGTAAAAATTAAGATATCCTTTACTTGTCTATAGAAATAGTGAGATAATATCATTAAAATTTGATTGAATGCTATATACTTGTATCACAAATTGACTACAATCATTTTTCCATATGACTAACTGATTTGTACCATCCTTTGACACCGACTCTCGAGTTCTTGTAAGTTGACCTATTAATGTGCAAGTCTATATTTTAATAATTAAAATCATTTTTAAATTGATTATTGCTTCAAAGGACATACTTGAGATATCCATATCTCTACCGATGAATTTGACCAAGTTATCAAAAACCAAGCACCGTTAGGTGAGAGTACTGTTCCAATAATATCTCTATCATTAGGTAATTTTGACGTATTGGTCTGATATTGCTGAGGGGAGTAGTAAGAGGCAGAACTTGACATTGAGTGTTGCATTGTAGCGGGATGAAATCCGGATATGGATGCAGAACTTGACCTTCGTCGATTTGACTTTTCCAAATTCTTTGTGTTCATGGTTGGATTCACAGGAGCTAGTCTAGGGCTGATTTGTTCGTAAATATTTGATTCAGTAGATTGTGAGCTTTGTGATAGGTTGGAATTCGAACGAGATCTTGAATTGACATTTATCAAAGGTAAATCTTGATATAAATTTATTATACTTGTTGTTCCTTCAGCATATGCCATTTTTGATTGATAAAGTGTCCAATATTTTGACTTAATAGAGTGTAATAGCTAATATTTTTATGTTATTCACTTATTGTTTATTTATTTTGAACGTAAATTAGTATATCTATTATATTTGAAAACAATATTATTTATTCAGTTAACTAAATAAGTAAATTAATTAAAATATTATATAAGTTATTTTTTAATATTGAATAACTATTACAAATAACAAAAATTTTAAAATTTATATCTTTATATATTTGAAAGTACTGTAGATAAATATAAGAATAATGTTTTGGTTTGTTTTGATATTAAATTAGTATGGGAATTTGAAATTTAGTAATAATTATTACTGGGTTGTGGGAGTGGGCTTTTCATAAAGTAACTAATCATTGGATATATTAAATATCAAATAATTGTCAAACATATTCACTTGATATTATTATTTATCTATCAATATTTTCCTCTTTTATCTTGGACATTAAATGAAAACTGTTAATGATTAATTGGGGTTCCGATCTAATACTCTGTAAATGGATGTATATAATATAATTTTTGGTACTGTAGGATTGTACTATTGTTTATAACAACTATTCCTAACAAGAATAATATATTAGCCATTTGTTATTAAAATTAAAAATATATAAATATTCTGAAAATAGAATTCAATAATATACCCAGATCCTACTTCAAAAATTTATCCTATATTTTTAAAAAATCAACATACACTAAAAATAGCTATCAAAATTGTCAATGTAAACGTTTTA
Organism: Conidiobolus incongruus B7586; assembly: GCA_000697335.1. Classification (NCBI taxonomy): domain Eukaryota; kingdom Fungi; phylum Entomophthoromycota; class Entomophthoromycetes; order Entomophthorales; family Conidiobolaceae; genus Conidiobolus; species Conidiobolus incongruus. The sequence goes on along the minus strand of JNEM01014566.1, from coordinate 770 downwards.
ATCAGTTCATTTATCATTAAATTCTAGTATTTCATAAATCCGAGCTGAGATAAACTAATAACAAGAATGATCTCATCATCCATCATCATTGCATCATTAATAGCTATTTCTAATTCCATAGTACCAGTTTGATATAAAGATATTGTTAGTATAATAGTCAGAGCTTTCTTCAACATAATTCACAATACGATTAAATTATAATTAAATGTGAAAAGTAATAATAACTATTATTTGTCAACCTACACTATTTATATATTGATATTACTATTTTTTAATATAAATATATATTTATATTCATTATATTATAAAATTTTTAATATGATCCAAATATCAATTATACAAATAAATATTACATTAATACTATTAGAATAAACCTTTGAAACTTTAATTTCATGAATTCAAGTTAAATTTAAAATTCTAAATTATCATTTTAGATTGCTATATTCAATATTGAAAAATTATTAACTATATCAATAATTATTATTTTATTATTTTTATAATAGGTTGATATTTTGACAAATTCTAAGAAAATATATCAATATGAATGTAGAAATTATTTCAAATTTTAATTTTAAAATTTCAAAAAATAACATTTTTTTCAAATTAAATATAATTATAATTATTTATATTTAGTTATAAAAAAATAAATAAAAAATATAAAATATTTATTCTCCTCTATTATTGATGATTTTTGGTTATACTTTTAATAAAATTATAATACTTGTAATACACTTCTGTTTATTAAAGTCAAATATTAAATAATAAATAAA
>JNEM01014565.1:0-21776 GCA_000697335.1 Conidiobolus incongruus B7586 | reverse complement strand
TTTATAATATAAATTTTTAAAAACTATCATTTTTTAACAAACTTTATTATACTCATAATATAATAATAATATCTTATTAAATCAACCATATTATTTAAATTTAATTTTTATTTATCAATTTATAAAAATAAATATCTTTAATAATATTTATCTAGTTTTTGAAATATTATCAGAAAAAACAAGAATTAAGATTTATACATAATTGTTTTTATTATATAATGATTATATATATTATTTTATCTTATTTATTAAATAAAAAAATAACTTAAATTAATATAAAACTTATAACCCTCCTTATTTATATATAAACAATATTTAACCAACCTATCTATTTAATTTTATATTTTAATATATTTTATATACTTTTGACTTATATTATAAATATATTAAATATAATTAACATTTTTTAATCACTTTTATTTTTAAATAATTATTTATAAAAAATCAAAACTTTAATTCAAAAAAATAATTCAAATAGGTTTTGAAATATATTACTAAAAAATCAAATTTTTTAATATCCATAATAATTTATTTATATTATTTAAATTGACTCGACTCTTATCCCTGTCTCTTATACACATCTATTTATAATCAAATAATATACTTTAATTATATATTATAAATTTAAATAATTCCACCTTTAATAATAAAAAGTAAATGATTTGTGCATAATATATAATATTGTGAAAAATCACAATATATATTAAAATAAAAACAAAATTTTTTGAAATTTTATATTAAAAATATTAAATAAAGTTTTTTCATAATTTTGTTATAATATTTATAAATATCATTTAAATTCAATTTAATCATTTAAATCCAACCCTGATATATAAAAATGCAAATATATTGATAATATTTTTTAAATTTAATTTTTTATTTTAAAATCAAAAAATTAGTATAAAATATATTTATCATTAATATTATTTTTAGGAATTAAAAGAATTTTGCCATTTATATCTAATATCAAAATAATTTGATTATATAACTTTATTTGAATATAATCATAAGATTTAAATATTAAAAATATATGTTTTTGAAATCAAAATATATATTGATATGGCTTAAAACCTGTTTTGAATATTAATTAAATATTTATTACAAAAATTCAATAATTAGTAAAAAAGTTATTATAAATTTAATATATAAATTTAATTATTCTTTTAAATAGATTAAAAAATTAACTCAAATCATTAAAACATAGAGTGAAAAGGATATGGTTATGATATAGGTTAATTTAAATATTATCCATAGTGAATATTGAAAAATAAAAAATACTTAATACAAAAATTTAGTTATTTACATTAGTATTCAAAACAGATATGATATAATAATCTGAATAAATTTTTTATTTTTAATCAAAAAATAGTGACAGGAATATCAAGGTAAATTAACATTTTAAAGATATTTGATCTATTTATTCTAAAATTATTTCCTATTTTACTGGTTTTTGAAGCAAAAACTAATTATATTGATAACTACGAATGATATTTGTGGTTTGAGTATCAAATATATTATAACACACCCTCTGTAATATTTGGTGGTATGTAATACAGTACTATGTTGAATACTTTTCTTACATTATATTATATATAGTATATTTATATTTTGGTTTGAGGTTAATTACCTCTTACAGAGTAAGAAAAATCTTTTTAATAAGATTGGTATATTCTTAGATACTAAAGAGTTCAGGATATCAAAAGTTTTTAGAAGCTTGATGTATCTTAAAAGCCGGAAGAACTAAACTGTTGAAAATAAATCACGATTTTTCCGTCAATTTTATCAAGTTAGTAATTCTGAATGACAGTACCGAATTAACTTTACAATATATTTTTAACTTTTAGGAATATATATAGGTCTAATTATAAAGAATAGCATACGTAATTTTTTTATTCATTCAAGTGATCAAAAAGTAATATAAAATTAAATCTCAAAAATTTTAATTAGTGGGTGAAACACTGATATATTATTCATGCTACAACAATTTTCATTCAAAGTTAATATCACTCAGAATTTTCGTCAAAAACCTCACCTAAGTTTGTAATTGAATCTTGAGAGCTTTATACAAAAATCCCTTAATGGAATTGATAGATAATAATTAACATTGAATATTGATGCAAATATATCTTCACATTATTAAATATATTGTGATTATTATCAATAAAATTCTATACTTAATATACACAATCAATTTCCTACTTCATTATTTTATTTGTCATACAATTTTGATAATATTCAACCTGTTCAATATATATATATATATATATATATATATATATATATATATATATATATTAATTTAGATGTAATATAATTAAAGAATTAAGAATACATGTAATAATTTTTAAAGGTGAATATTGATTTATTATATGTATCTAATAAATGAAAAAATTAAAAAGGATTAAAACTAATGACATTATATAAAATGATCTAATATTGGAGTCATTTGGCTTTTTTCAAATTTATTTATTCCAAAATAAAATAGAATTATTTAACTATCTTGGAATAATATCATAATGATTTAAAATTATTTTTGTGATTATAACAAAGTTGTTTTGGAAATTTTAAAACTATTTAAATATATTATTGTTTGATTAAATTTAATTACAAGTTTACATGTTATTACATAATATTCATTCCAAAATTTGAATAAAAATGATTGATATTTTTATTAACAATTAGCTTAATACATTTTGATATTTATAGCATATATTTATAATGAACTTGAATATTATTAATAGATATACATATATTATTAATAGATATACATATAATATTAATATTAATAATCTGAGTTCATACTTTAGAATACATTAGACATATGAAGAAATTATAATCGATCGATCTGAATTTAAATGAAAAATTAATAACAGACACAAGAAATAATATTATTTGACATATAGTTAACATAGCTTTTTATTTTTGAATTGATTGAAAGAAATTGATATTTATAATTTGAATCAGTAAACTTGAAACTTGGTTTGAATAAAAATGGTTCTAATTGGTTAGATCTAAAGAGAATTTCATATCTGAACTCATTTGGTGTTAAGACTCAGCCTTTTAGGTATTTCACCGGATTCATATGTTTTGAAGATAAACAGGTGGATACTTTTCAATACACATATTGAAATATATCGTTTATATTATTAAATTTCGAATAAGTCTTTATATTGATAATATTTTATCAAATATGAAACAGATAATTGATCAAATTATATAATATATTTATAAACTTTTTAATATATTCAACAACTTCACGGGATATAAAACAAAGCGCAAGTAATTAAATTGGTTGAAGGATGCGTCTCAACGAAAGAAAAAGTAGAGAGTAAAATGATGTTTTTGAAATACAATGTTATGACAAATGAAGAAATTCAGTGAAATTACAGTTCCTATATTATTACAAAGATGGTATAATAGTCAATATTAACATAATAAGATGGTCAGGCATAAATAAAGAGGGCGCTTGTTTAGAGATTCTTCGAGTTAAGTAGGTTGTTTGCCATGATGTCGGAAACAGACTGAACAATATTGGACATCTGTTCGGTATCAGTGGCACACGTGTAGTGGACATATATTTTCTTCTTCTTATTTTTGTTCATTGATTCGAACTTGGACTTGAAAAACTCTAGTGCGGCATCCATATCGTTCTCAGGGCCTAAAAAAATTAGTAAAAATCACAATAATAAGTATATATATATTACCAGTGAAGTCTTCAAAATAGTCTTTGACATGAGAAGTCTCAAGTTTTTTCTTGAGAATATCAGTTTTGTTCAAGAAAACAATACAGTGCACGTTAATGAGCCATTTGGAGTTGCACACTGAGTCAAATAGAGTAAATGATTCTTGCATGCGATTCTATTTCCATTAAATCAATATCATAAATATATCACTAAGCATATGTATTTACCACAGAGTTGTCTTCATAAAGCATTTGGTCATATTCATTGGCAGCGCAGATAAAGATAATGGCAGTCACATCTTCGAAGCAGTGGATCCACTTTTTCCTTTCGGAGCGCTGTCCACCAACATCTACTATCCTATATGTATAGGATCCGATCTGAACAGATGTTTCAACAACACCAGTGGATTTCACACGCGACCTTAGCACGTCCTGCTCGGTTGGGATATAGTCTTCTTTGGAAAAACGCTCCACTGAGTCGAATAAGCTACAAATGTATATTAGAACTTTGAATAACACAAATAGTATATAACTTACTAGCCAGCAGAGTCGTTTAACTGATATTCCCTTGATCGAGCAAAGCAGGCCTTGACACCTGCATCGTTCCATAATTTTTGAAGTGCAGTGGCTATGGAAGGCTCGAGAAAACTTTGGTCATAGTCGTCTGGTGCATCCATGATTACTTCGGCATATTCTTCAAGGGACTCATCGGCTAAGTCAATTCCCAGCTGGTCCATTGCACTTAATATTACTTTCATGGAAACAATTGTATTGGAGAAGATGCACTCTTTAAAGTCACATCTCTCCTCGTCAGTGAAGCGACGGTTATGGAGCATATTCATTTGTTTAAACGTAGTGCTTTTACCAGCCTCACCGCAACCTAGAGGATGCTTAGTGAAAAAAATATATGCAAAAGAGAATATCCATTACCTAGTAATAGCAGTTTGATTTCATTGCTCATATTCGCTTTATCAGCGCGAATTTGATTTTCAATATTGGCGCTATTAGCAGGTCTATCTGCACTGTTTCCACAACCCATTTTGATAAATAAAATTAGCTAAATAAAAGTACTAAAATCCGATGGACACTCAAAGTATATTTATAACACAATAATCGACTAAATTAGCTTAGTTATGAATAAAACAAAACCAGTCACAAGAAAATTAATGAAAATTCAAATTACAGGGTGAAAAACGAAAATCAAGAGACTTGTCTAGTTTTTAAAATATCCTCAATCAAATTGAAACAAATAACCTTAACCTGTGGCTAATTGACTTACCCAACTATTCTGTTTAATTTGTCAAAATATAGGGCGCAATTTTTGATATGTTTCATTTTAAGCTTTATCGCTTATATTCTCAATAACCATTAGCCATAGCATCCAATCCTTTATTTATTATATATTACCCATATAAACAATTAGTTCCTAATTTAATTCCTCCTCCTATCTCTCATAAACCCACGTTTACTCCTAAAATGAAAGGATAATACGTATTATTAATTGGATATCCACATACAAATATGGTTAATACTCAATAATGTTCAATGTTATCGTTTTACATTGAATTATATCTGGAAAATTAATACATACACACCATTATCTTCCTTATAAAATATCGAAGTATTTATTCATTTTTACATGTCCAAATACATTAATGTTTTATCTAGTAATAATATGTTTCAAATTGTTTGCTATTCCTGAACGATCTTCTATAAATTACCAAATGAAATATATTATATGAATTTTTATTTATTTTGGGTTTCTAATAAAAGTTTAATATTCTTAAGTGATTATTCATATTAAATTTTGTTAGCAACCTGTATTGAAATGATGATTTAATGAATTTTTCGTGTGACTAATTGATTACTTTTACATTCAAGTATTAATTCTTAATATAGTATTAAAGCAATTTAAAGTATTTGATAACAGTTTAAAATAATTAGTCCAAATTCCAAGTTGATAAAGTGATAAAACTAATTTTAGATAGATATATTATAATTTAACTACGATAAATTAATGGAATTTCAGTTATATTAATAATTGAATAATTCATATTACTAAACCAAATATAATTATATATTTAATGATAACTATTTTGAAGGAGGTCCAAAGATTCTATAAAATCATTTAAAATGTTCATTATTTAGAATTAACTAGAATAAATATAACAACAAATTGTCTGATAAAATCATTCAAAATGAATTAAATATTTCACTCATATACTTTGATACCCAATATAAGATAATACTTATTTAAATTAATATAATTAATTTTACAAGATATTAATCTATTATACTTTAATAATTTTGAATATTATTTTTTTAACACTTCAAACATTAAAAATATTTTTTATTGACATATTACCAGACAATGATTGGATAGATAAATTATACAAAGCATATTAATGTATAACTTGATTAGGGAGTAAGGTTTAGTTTTCAACTAGATTATAAAATATAATCTCTTCCAATTTTGTTTAATTTTAAAAATAATCCAAACCAGACTTGAATTTAAAGATTTTGACTGGAATAAATCTTAGTTGAAAACAAGTCTGATTAAATCACTTCAAATATTATATTTTAGTATAATGTACCACCTTATACTTTAAAACAAAATATATAAAAATCTACATCATAATAAAATCTATATTAATTTCTATATAGAATTGATTAAGATTCAATGTTAAATTTCTAAACTTATCATAAACTTATTTACACTCGTGGCTAATATAATTCGCAACAATTTATCCAATTTTTATATCAACTAGTAACACTGCATTTAACATTTTGTTAGCTTGATAAAGTAATGGTATGTTGAATTCAATATAAACATGATAATCATATTATTAATGATAATATATCAATTTAAATCTATATTTCTAAATTAAACTATGATTAATAAATTCAATCATATATTTTGGCGCTATATTATATTATATATATATTTTTGATTTCGATATATAAAATAATGTGATATAATTGGTTATGTAAAAGTATCAAAATTGTTTAATCTTGATGAAAACCTTAAAATTTGATTTTATTTATATACTTGAAAGATTAAACCAAATAGCATAAAGGATTCTAAATGAATTAATCCTTATAGTTTCCAAGATATTAATGTGATGAATATTATAAATTAATAAGATTATTGGACTGAAAAATAACGTTTTAAATTATTTATAGCTATACACATTTTCAATTTTAAAATATTCAATACTATTGTCAAGATTGTTGACTTGGCAACCTGTTGGACCACCCCAGATTGGCGAGTGGTTCTCGCCAAAACCGGTTAACAGGGTGGAATGGGAACTATCCTCTCCATGGAGCCCACACTGTGAGTTTCATGACAATGGATGCACCTGCGGATCAATAGGTGCCGATAAAAGAGCATAGGCTATCATCAGTCCTGAAAATGTTAGTTGGACCCTCGACAAGGCACCGTTCCTCATTTGCGATTCAACCCTAAAAATTCAATAAAATCATTATTAAAAACTAATTGACTTGAAATTTATTAATTTTATTTACTAAACTTGATCAAAATGAATCCAGGCCAACTCATTATCATCGACCCCCGTGCGGTGATATATTCCTCAAACTTGCGCACCATGCTTGCTACCTAGCTAGTCATGCATGCGCCTCGGCTCGCCTTGAACGTGCTTTCAGTCTGCAGTATCAGTGAGCTGACCACTTTAACCCTTGCTAGCATTGCTGAGCACGTGACAACTGTATTTTAAAATCCTATTAATATAATACATTTTGAAACGGTTAACAGATCGATTGAATAATCACTAAATATGGAATATTGTTAATTGGGTAATAATATTTATAAATGGATTAGTATTGCGGATCTGCTGGAAAGTAGTATCGCAATAAGGATCAAGTAAATTCGATAAAACGAGCCAAGGATGGCTAACGAGATACTTTAAAAGGTTCTATTGAAATCCCAAGGTGTAAGGATTGATCCTGATTAAGATGATCCCCGAGCAAATATGTACTCAGTAATGGTTTTATAGTGTTATCAGTCCTTTGCTAATGTGTTGAAAGATCGATTGTAGTTGTTATCCAGAATTTTGGATTGTAAAAGGAAGGTGTAAGGTGCTTGTGTGTGAATTAAGTTCGGAATAAAGACGAATGGTTAAAATTGAATGGTGAGTGGACCTCTCGATCCGCGACAGTTCAATTTGTTTATTAAATTCCTAATGAATTTTGGTTTTATAAATATTTAAGAGTATTAAATTCTATTAAATAATATAGGATTGTACTTAAAATTGCAAAAAAAATTCAAATAATAAAATATCAATAATTTGCAATTAACTAATAGGTTTATTTCTATTGTTTGTTTCTGATTTATTCAATGAAAGCATTAATTTATCAAAATGATAGATAATATTATAGATCACAGGAATTGTTTATATTAGCAGATAGTATAATTATAGTTAATTAGAGAAATTAATCTTTATTATTAGTATAGAAATTAAGAAATGGTAAATTTTTTAATTTCTGATTTTTCAAACATATTATGTGTTTTGAAAGATTTTTTATATATAAAATATCTAAGAAAATAAATATTTTTAAACTATATATATTCAATTTTAATTCTTTTTTTATTAAAATATTTTGATTTTAAAATTTATACTTAAATTCAATTATGTTTAAATTAGATAATGATTATTAAAAGGTTTTTATTTTTGTATCTTTAAAACTTAATTATAAACCTTTTAAAATCATTTAAAACTTATAAACAACTTATAAAGATAGTGTTTTATTTAAAACTACTATATATCACTAGATTTGTGATTTTAAGGTTAAAAAAGATATTATTTAAAATTTATTAAAATCTAAAGATTAATTTTTATTGTTATTCTTTCACTGATTAATAAAATAAAAAAATTTATTAAAAAATACTTTTTTATTTTTGTTAAAGAATTATTAAAGTAATTTAATATTAATTATATTAGTATATTATATATATATTTAAGTTTAAACTTAAATTAATTAATAAAATATAAAATAAATACCTTATAATTTAATAAAAGCCTAAAAAAATTAAAATAACTATAGTTAAATTAAACTTACTAAAATATAATTAAAAACAAAGGTTTTTATAGTGTATACTTATAATTAATAAATCTTAAATTTTTTTATATAATCTTTTATTTAAAAATAAAATAAAATATTAAATTAATTTTTTTTATAAATTTTAATATATAAATACTTTAAATATAAATAAATATTAATTATTATAATAAATTATAATAGTATATAATTTTCTTATTTAATATCTTAAAGAAAATTAATTAATAATAAATTATATATTATTTTTTTAAATAAAATAATTTTTAAATGATATTTTTAATATAAATTAAAGACATTTATTATTTTATATTATAATTATAAAATATATAAAGTTAAAATTGTAAAAGATTTTTTATATAAAAAAACTAAAAAGAGTTATTATATCTAATATATTCACTTAATTATAACTTATATAATTATAATTGTTTTAAACAATTAAAAAAATAGCTTGTAAGAAAAAAAATTCTTGTTAACAAATTAAATTAGTTTATAAAATATTAAATTTTAGTCTTTAACAAAAAAACTATTCTTTAAGTATTAAAAGCTTATTAAAAGTATAGAAAAGAGTTATTAATAATAAAAAAGGCTATTAATTTTATATTATTTATTAATTTTTATATATTATTTATTAATTTTAAAATTATACTATTACTTAATTTCTACACTAATAAGTATTATTCATAGCAGTAAAATAAAACATACTCAAAATATAAATTTACAATAAATATGATTCAAGTAAAAAGTGTAATTTTGGAAAGTTTATTGATTGATTTAAAAATAATACAGAACAATATACTTGTTAATAAAGGTCTGGATAAAAATAAAAATAAAAACAAACTGTATATTAAAATTAGATTAATATATATAATTTGGCAGGAGTAATGGGTGATATACAATGTAAATAGTCAAAAAATGTAACTTTTGAATATGCTATGGCGGATAAATTTCAGCGCTTATTAGGATTGGAATCTGATTCTTCAGCTGGACGCTTTTTGCTAAGCTCATTACTAAATTCTTCAAGTTGAAATGGATCTGCAAATGACATTTCTTTTTGAAATTCAACAGGTCCAGATCGAGATTGAGAGGGATCGGCACCTTTGAACCCGCGAGAAGAAAGAGTAGATCCAAAGCGATCTTGCTTGAGCATTTCATTGACCCCAGCTTGGTCTTCATAATCGTCGGCATTGCGAGTAGGACGATAAATAGAATTGGCGGTGGAGCCAGTGAATAGGGGTTTATCATAAATATTGTAAACATCATCATCCTTGAATCCAGAAGCAATTCCTTCAACTTGGTTAAATAGTCTAGAATCCAATAACGAATCTTTACTGACAGTTGGTCGAGCAAGTCCCAAAGAAATCTTTTCAGAAATATCTCGATTCTCATTGCGAGATAGATACTTGGCACGAGCTTCAGAACCCATTTTGGACAATCTATATTCTCTTTCACGCTCTTTTTGTTTTTGTCTTCTTATCTCATCACGTTCTTTCATTTTAGAGAATGATTCTTCTTCGCTATCATACTCAGAGTTAGATTCATCTGATTTAGTAGCCGGTTGATTAGAAAATCCAGCACTAAAAAAAGGTTAGAGTTATGCTAATATGATGTAATAGTTATCTTACCGATTCTCACGAGCTTTTTGAGCAAGTTCGCGCAGATTCTCCTCTTTTTTCATCTTCTCTTTCTCGGCCATCTTGTGTTGAAGACTATTTCTTTGCTTAACTTCTTCACGAGAAATTCGGGCAGCAGTGTAAAGTGATTCGGAGAATAGAGCAAATTTATCATTAATTTGAACGTCTTGTAATCCTCTACCATCTGCAGCCAACCTTTTGTCTAGTGGAATAGTATAACCTTTGGTATTTTTCCAATTAGATATACAAGGTGGAATAATCCAGTCTTTTTGTTCTTGAGCTGTAACTTTGCGAGGAGGAGAATGTAATACAGGAGCAGGTGGTGAACCAGGACCTATTTCAAAGTGTCAGAAAGATTTGTAATCAATTTAAAAATAGCTTTCTACCTGTTGGGACTTTTTTGTGTTTAAATTTAGGAGGTTCAAAAGGATCGGCTTTCATTTCGACGACTTTAATAATTCTCTGTTGAGCTCCAGAATTAAAATTAGAGCCTTGTTGAGCAGGTGTGTATCGATAATAACTTGCACTTGATTCCTTTTTGACAACATTTTTAGGTTGAGCAGCAGAAATTTTTTCTATAAAATGTTAGATACAGTAAGTTAGAGTAAATTTAAATAATATACTATTAACAAGTTTTTCTAAAGCAGCCCTTGTTCTATCAGCTGTTTCTTGAACGACCTCTTGAGATGGACGAGAGTTGTCTTCTTCTTCATTATAACCAGAAGGTAATGAAGATTTGATTAATTGATTCATTATTATTGATTATATTATAAAATTAATTTCACAATAATATTTTAGAAAGAATTTGATTATTGGCAACTAATTCATTTCAGTTTATATTCATTACTTTTGAAGAAATATATTATGGGATTACACTTCAATATATAGATTTTAAAATTTATAATTATCTGCTTATATTGATATAGTTATGATGAATCAAAATTAATTTCTATATCACTAATCATACAGCAAATATTTAATAAAATCAATTATAATTTATTTGATTTGATATCACACCATTATTCCATTATGATATAACTGATTATGATATATTTATTATCTAATTAATTCTCCAATATGTATAATAACTGAAGTAAATATCTAATAAACAACTTGATTATCATATTGGCTTTGATTTATATTATAAAACTCAAAATAATAATATCTTTCGATTTCTAGTTTAGCAAAAAATAAATTTAAATATCAGAATCAAAAATATTATAAAATATATTGAGTTTAATAATCAAAAATAAATTTAGTTTTTCTATAATATACATCAAGTTTATAGTAAACAATATAAAGAATTTTCTAATAATTAAGAAAATGAATTGGACTAATCATATTTGAGAAAGATTAATCAGATATTAAAATCATCGATTAATCATGATATGTTATTATTCATTTGCTTGAATTAAGGGGATTTCAAGAATTTACCTACATTATTCTGAGTAAATTATAAAAATATAAAATACTATAGTTTGGAAACTTAATGTGATATCAAATAAGTGTGCTGAAATAGTATAATGATAAAAATGCATTGGTTGATAAAATTTGCTGCAATGATTTATATTAAAAATCTGATCAAAACTTATTAAAAGCAAAAAATAAATATGAAATATTGGGAATATTAATTAGATTATTGAAGTAGTTTGTATTAGGTATCAAAGAATAGAAAGGATGGATATAGTAGACATAATAATTGAATAATGTAATATATATTAATATCCTAAGTTATAAAACTATATTTCAGAGTTTTTTTTATAAATAAAAAAATACAATGATAACTGTAATATATTAATGAATGAAAAGTTGATATAAAGTCTAAAAGAAGTTATAATTATCAGTATAATTTATAGTTTTGATTAATGGAAATAACGGAAAAGGTGCTTGGAAATCGAAGTTGGATAAAAATTTATAAGAATTAAATAAGGCAAGAAAATATAAAAATTAACGCTTGACCCTAAAATGGAGAGTTAATAAAATCGAATAAAATAAAATAATAATATTATTATTACCAGGTGCGCATCTTACGGGCCTTAAGTCTATTGGTCTTCTTACGTTCAACTCTTCTTTGATCGAAATCAAGGCAACCAGCTATAATGAAATATTTAATATGCTAACAGATATATAACGAAGAAAATTAAGCTTACTCTTTCTCAAAGTAGGCTTCAAGGAAGGGTCAATAATGGAGATACTCCTGCTAAGGGCAAGTTTAATGGCTTCGGATTGACCAGTGGTACCTCCTCCTAAAACTAAAATCCAAGCATTGTACTTTCCAAAAGTTGAGGTAGCCTGGAATGGAGTTAAGGCAGTATCTAAATCAGAGAGTTTGGTGAAGTATTCTGAAATGGGTTTGCCATTGACGTGAACCAAACCTTCACCAGGAGTGACCCAGGAACGGGCAGCTGAGGTCTTTCTCCTCCCGACAGCAAAAGCTCTACCTAAGCTATCAACTGTCTTAACTTTGACTTCTTTCTTTTGAGTCAAATCTTGAGAAGTAAAGCGATTAAGGTACTTAACAAGATCCATTGGTAAAGGATGAGGATTATCTTCTGGCCCTAATAAGCGATTAAATCTAGCAACAATTTTATGGTGTTCTGTCTTAGAAATGGGCAAATTGAGAGTTTGAGAAATCTTTAAAGGATCGTGCCATTTAACCCAGCCAGAAATTTTTCCTTTAATTGGATTAGCGTAAAAAGGTTCAAAAGGAGTATATTGTTCGATGCAACGATCTAGACCAGTGATTAAATCAAAAAATTGCGGTTTTCCTGTAAAATAAGAAGCAGCTAAAGGTTTGTCGAAAAAGTATTGAATTTCATCAGTGTCTTCTTCTTCTTCATAATCGAACTCTTCATCTTCCTCCTCATCGACATCCATATCAACAGTATTCAATTGATCAGAATCAGCGGTTGTAGTGTTCATAATATAAGTAGAACTATGGAACTGAAGACTTTGAATGAGGGGTCTCATAGCAATTTGAGTGCCCAGGGTAGTAGGAATAATAGATCTAGATTTGAGTAAGGTTTGGAAAGCATACCTTAAACTCATGTTGATAAATTAATTATAATGGAAAAGTTATCAAATAAATATATATGATTTTAATAATAGTAATAATTGGGTTATATTGATATAGTCTAAATTATATATTAATATATTTTTGATAACTCTATATTATAAAAATATAAGAAATTACGAACGAATATATATAATCTTGATCGAATTGTGGGATAGGTTAATTAAAAATATCATATCTTTATTTCCCATAAATATTTATCATGATTATAGAATTTAAATTGAACATTTAATAGTCAAGATACAATATTGTATTTATTCAAATAATCACCATGTTTATCAAAATCAAGGTATATAATATTTAAAAAAATATAGTATTAATAATCACTCAACGTAATTTTTTCTATACCTAATAATCAGACTTTAACAGGAACCGAGGTATATTATTTATATATATTATTAATATATGTATTAAATAATTACTAGATTGAAATTGACATCGAGTCCACCGATAAAGTAAGATTTTTGACATACATAATTAACTTTAAATTAACGTAAATTTATCATAGATTTCTAGAATCAAAGAAAGGCTTGAAGAGAAAGAAGGTATTCCTCCTGCTCAGCAAAGGTAAATAATTTTAACTTTAATCTTCGTTCTTAATTACTCATTAAGTATTCTAGATTGATTTTTGGGGGAAAGCAAATGTAAATAAGTCCAGTTTAAAATAAGCATATTAATATATTGACTGATTTTGGCATATAGGGCTGATGAGAAGACTGCTGCTGAATACAATATTGAAGCTGGATCAGTTTTACATTTAGTCTTAGCTCTTCGTGGTGGAAACTAAAGAAAACAGTTTGAATATTTTGATTAAATTTTTTATTTTATTCAATTGATTTTGTTTAAATTTATTTCATTCATATCAACATAATTGCATAATATTTATTTCAAATGTTTTAATATTCAATTATAACATAAATACTAGTCATTTCTATTCCATTCAATCAATTTTAATGGCTATTTAAATTTAATATTTTGTATACATATACATATATGTTGAGAAATGACATATCCTTGAATTTACTTTTAAAGTGATTTAGAATTCAAAATCTAATATTCAATCATTAAAAATATAAAGGACATTAAATTATTATCGAAAATCGATCTATTGAGATATATTGTTTTAATTAATTTCTTACAGTTCTAGTCTAAATCATATATACCAATTAAATTGTCAATTCACTTGAGTATGTATATCTAATTTAAATGTTAAAATTCTCAATTTCTATCTTTGTTTATAAATCATTACATAATTTTTCTAAAAATTCGGTGATAAATATTAAATAAAAATTATTAGCTCTTTCGTTCAAAGTTAATTTTGTTGAAAAAGTGTTGCATTTTTAATAAAATTGACGATTAAAATATATTTCAATAATATTACATATAATTCATGAAATTATGAGTAAAATAAATTGCAATTTTTAAATTATAACTTTGGTATGATATTGAATGAGGTTAATATCAAAAAAGGTTGTTGCATTACATTTAACTAACAAAAATCATTACACCTGTAATTAATAGTTCTATTAAACTTCCTAATTAGCAATTTATTCATATAATATTATATTGATATTATTTATATCAATATCTTTACTATGAATTCGAATGACAAATAAATTTAATTTATATAATTATTGTGAATATAAATGAGAATATGAAACAGGGATGTCACGAAATTGGATATTTTCTTTCAAAACTTGGCAAAGTGCCGTATAAACCAGTATAGTAAGTAGATTTATATCAATCAGAAATAAATTTGGGTATTGTTGATATTCAAAGTGCTTTCATTATGATTTTTAATGAAAATGACGAATTAACTTTAATTTTATCCAATTATTCTATGTACTAAAAAATTAATAGAAAATTATATTACCTTTATAATCAGTATATTTGATATTTTGTATGTAGTGTTATTATATGGAAATATCTCGATATATACTTAATTCAATTTAATCAAAGCTTTAATCACATGAAAATATCATTGATTATTTTGATAAATAGTATCTATTAATTTTATAATGAGATATATATATTTAATTTCATTGGAAATTATTTTAAGTGTAAGTTATTTAACTTTTTAAAACAAGGCTAAGTTTGATTCGTTTCATTATTAAATATTTTGATTTGAATATAAGTATAATGATTAAAAATTTTTGATGAGAAAATATAGAAAAAAGACTGCAATTTCCTATTTATATATTTTATTACTGTATATTATCAAGCCATGGATTTATATTAATGTATTAATATTAAATATCTTACAAAAATAAGACTGATTAAAATTCATTTCAATCAATGTATTATTACAATTATAGCTTAACATTTTTAAAATCCTGGTATATTCGATGATAGAATACTCATATTGTATTGAATTAATTATTCAAACTTTAATTCATTTAGGTAAGTTGATATGATGTATATTATAATATTTTACAATCTAAAATAGCTATTAATTGGATCTAAATAAATTTTTTAATAACATTGCTGAGTTAAGAATTATCTTTAATTAATATCAAAAGTGTTATCAAATTTAAAAACTAATAAATCTATAAGTCAATATGATATAACTTGAGAAATAATTCTATTATTACATTATCAATATAATGAATATAGTGCCTAGATGAATGTAACCATTGATGAGTCCTATTCACAAAACTAAATTTAAATGAGTAAATCCCAAATTCAGGCAAAATGAATAAAACTTAATCAAATCGTCTCAATAAGTCGTATTATAATTTAATATCATGATCTTTAGGTATCTGAAACGATTGAATTGAATATAAATAATACATGCTACTATAAATATATAGAACTATGAATTATCTAAACATCTTTTATTAGTCAAATTCATAATTAATGGAATTTTTAAATAAAAATCTCTAATTATTAGCAGTCTCATTGTTTAAACAAACCTATTTTGCCCATTTACACTGTGTATTTGATTAGTAGTAAAAATTCACTATACCGTGATATAGGCTATAAAGAATGAAGCAGAACTCTGTATCTGCTTTGCCTAGTGATACCACTTTTATCAACACTCCTTCTACAAAACATCAAGCTACTTCTAGCCAATTGAATACCAATCAAAATTACACCGAATATAACGAAACGGTAGCACACTACGACAAGTGTTGGAGTGATGCCCACGAGTACTTCCAGCTCCCTCCCTATTTCACCATATCAAAGCTTTTTGATGGAATATGGAAAGCCTATCAATCTGCTCTCACCTTCTGGATTCCTGTAAAATTAATCCAACGAGGTAATTAACTTTGGTGTAGCATTCTTGTCATATTAAACAAAACATAACCTTAGTAAAGCCCCAATGGAATGCTGCTTATTTTGAAGAAAAAATGGTTTACTTCTTGCATTATCTGATCTCGAATGTTTTATTGTCACTTATCTTAATATTATTAATTAATAGTTCCTATAATTATAAACTGAAGCCTGCGGTCAATATCAATCGATTGAATCAATTGCAGAAAAATGGGCAAGCAATATTCATCTTTAAAGGAACCATCTTGAAGCTTTCTGATGAAGTAATCAATAAGTTTGAACCGGCTCTTTGGGATCTTACTTATTTAAACCAAGGTCAAATTGATTGCACCGAAATAGTCAATCAAGAGCAAATCGTTGGTGCTTTATTTCCAAAAAGATTGATTCAGTATAACAACTATGATGCCGACCTCACCAAGGTAGAAAACGTTACGTTAGATGACCTCTCTCCGATATACGGAACAACTCCTATTACCTACACATTTGATCAATTATATCAAGCACCATATCTAGTTGTACTCGGTGAAGATGTCCTCGACTTAGAGAGATTCAAGCTAATCAATCCTTTTATTTATCCCACTTTGGATCAAGATATACTGAATTTATTTCAGAATTTACATCAACTCTTCTCTATACTTGACCCAGATAATCCTCAGTTGTTGAGGCAAAATGTTTATAAAAATCGAGATATAAGTATGATATTCAATCATTTCATTCCTATCTACAAGCGAGGGATAGTAGTTACTTGCATATTGAGTCAACTAAAGGTTGGAAAAATGGATGGCCCCAGTTATCATACTATATTGGGACTTCTTATAACGAAATGGGGAATTTATGTATATATTATATTTTATGCATTTGGCTATTTACTGGTTATCACATCTAAAGCATCTATAGGCGATGAACTGTACTGGAAGGGTTTAAACTCAAAAAAGGATCATATATACAGGGCCGATAGAAAACTAACGAAAAAACAGATCAACTGCCAAATTCAAAGAAATCATGCAGAAAATTATCTAGTAAAACAAACCTATCTTCGACAGTTGCCCACTTTTGATTCTGTCAATATCGATTATTTACTGAAAATAGAGGGCCGATCCCCATCATGTCTGACCTTTCATCCCAGAGAATTCAACCGAGGTCTGTATCATCTGGCTCAATCTGAACCCGACTATGAGGTGGAAGATGAGCTCAATTTTGAACCTTTGAGAACTCTAATGGTTGTTTTTGCTCCAACTAAACCAAAGTTTGACTACTTAGCTACCACTTTAGAGTCATTGGCGAAGAGTAGATATCCAGCAACCCATAAGTTATTGACTATCATTGTAGATGGACCTCATCATTCAGAAGACAGAACCATGGACTTGTTGTTTGATGACGTTATTCCTCGTGACGAGATGAAATACGCAAACTATTACGCTGTCAATGGTAGTATCGGAAAAGCAAAAGTGTTTGCTGGCTATTATAAATATATGAATCTAGATGACGATGGGATGCTCAGAGGATCGCTCCAATCAACATACCTCAAAGTACCCCTCATGGTCATTTATAAAAGTCAAGCCAAAGGAAGGAGAGATAGCATGGCACTAATATTACATCTATTGAACAAGGTGTACTTTCGGTCTCCACTGAACCCTTTTGAGTATGACTTTTTCAACCTGACAAGAGCAATCACTGGAACTACTTTGGATCATTTCTCAATTTTACTGACCACATCGCTCGGAATTTGCTTCGATCCAGTAACACTGACCAACTTGATTAGGCCATTCACTCTTAACCGATCAATCGTAGCGGTAACGGGAGACTCATACTTAGGATCTCTCAACGATCACTCGATGGGTCAAAAATTCCAAATAGGTATATTTACCTATGAAAAGTGGCTGAACAAGCTTACCTATCTTACCCACTCACCCCTCTCCATCCCCAGACACTGTGCGGTCTACCGGATCTGGGCATCATCCAAGCTCAGCACTTCCTTACTTGACCTCCCTGAGCCCGATATTCCTTCGACCATTGACCCGTCACTGCGAAACCCAAGACCCATATTAATTCACCCCCATGTGGTTTGCAAATATTCTCAGCTCTCATTATTAGGTACTCCTATCGACTATCGGAACAGGAATTTTGGTTGGTGTGAGTTTGAGTTTACTTGGTGTGAAGATGCGCTGTTAACAGAGATACTGGGTAAAGAGTTCCCAAATATGCAATTTGCCTGGGTTGAGAAAGCGAAATATCAGCAGTTGATACCTTTTTCTTTATTAAACTGCTGTGTGTATTGGTTAAAGTGGTGGAATATCACTTGGAAAGGTGCATGTACTATTCGTCGATTCGGATTTATCGGCAAATTAATATGCTTTGTGAGTTGGATAAGTTTACAATTCCCTATTGCTTTGAAGGTATCACTATTATATGCTTTGGCCAAATGTGGTGCACTGAGTGTATTAGGTTTGATATTGATCATACCTTTAGGAAATTTTTTAGCCATTATCATCAACCAAGATTTTATGAATATGCATTCTCAGCTGAGTTTAATCATTGATATGATATGTGGATGGAGCTTAAATATATTATTCCACTTGATTGTACCACTAATTGCGATTTGGAACTTGAACAATATTATTAATCATCCTAAGCTTTCCTCCAATGTACCAAGGTTCTCGACCAGAAAAAAATCAAACTCAATCCTTCCCAAGTCAACGGTCACAGAGATCAATCCAAGCTGGCCAATCCATAGTTCAATGCCCTCCCTCAATAATTTGACTCCAGTAAGCAGCATCAGTTGGATGGATCCAGCATATTCGAATAATTTGAGTATAGAAAGCTGGAGAGAGCAATATGATGGCATTCCTCCTCCATCTACCTCATTACCCAAGTTCCCACAATCCATTAAAGGCTCACTTACTAAAAAGAAAAGACAGAATAATCTTCAATTCAGAGTGCGAGAAGAGCTATTCAACCAACAGAGAGCCCAAGCTCAGTTACTCCAGCCTGCTTCAGCTCCAAAGAAATCAACTTCATTTCAACTCGATCAATCCGTGCCTCTCTTTTCGCCTCAAGATTGGAGCAAATTGAATCAATATACCATCAATGCTATGGATAATCGCTTCAGTTATTTGGAGTCATCTCCCTCTCTCACCCCCAGGAGACTGAAGCAAATGGAGTCTACAGACACTATTAGCACTCGATCTATTGATAGTATCATTGGCTTCAAACATCTAAAGAATCCCAAGGCAAGCTACCTGGTTGATAGTCATCCCACTAAGCAGTATTTATCATCTAATCGGCCTAGCTATCAAGGTCATCATCCGTCTCCCAGCGATGTTCCGACAGATATCACTTTGACTAACAACAACTTAGGATTATCAGTCGACACCACATCTCCAACAACTATTCCCCTATTTATAGAACCAGGCTCTCCATCCATCCAAGGTTATCCTACCAATGATATGGATCTCAATGAATATTCGACTGAAGTTGTATTTGATAAAAATTTGGACAATGAGAAGTACAAATATTGGCTATCTGCTCCAAGGCCTTGGAATTCGAAAAAAGATAATAATCAATTATAAATTTATTTATTATGTACATAAATAAAATAAGAATAACATTGAGAAAACATTTTATTTTATTTTATAACTTCAATAGGCTGAGAGATTATTCAATCATATTACTACAATATATAGCAAGTTTGATATACCATAATTATCTAATAATTATTTAACAAATTGAAATAGTAAACTCACAAATTCATTTATAACAAACCTGATATATTCAGATTTGTCTAAATTAATTGTAGAAATCGAATATGCAAATATGTAGTATATTTAATTCAATATCACCACAAATTTCATATATCAAATAATGTATGAACTTTCTATTTTGTCGAAATCAGAATGATATTATTATGACGATATTCATCATTCATATTATAAACAAGTATTCGATTTAATCTATATATACTATTAATTATATGTCAAATTGTATCACTTTACGAACTTTATTCGATTCATTATATTAATGAATAAAAATTCAGCAGATATAAAGCATAATACATACTCTTTTTAATTTTTTAAAGCAAGTTTAAACTTATTTTTATTCTGAAATTATTAAATCTTCTAATGATATTGATATGGAAATACATATAACTTCCAGATTTCATATATATTTATCAATCAATTATAAATATAAAATTATATTTTGAATTTTTTAATATAATACAAATATATAGCAATTCTAAAATTCATACATGTAAAATATTATAAATTTAAATATAAATATCATTATTTCAAACATTGAATAACTTTTTCATATATTTCATTTTTAAATTTCACAATTTAATTTCAAATTTAACTAGTTTTCGAACCCAAAAAAATACAATGAATATTTATAAGTAGTTTTTATATATAATTTATAGATATTTATATTGATTATATGTTTTATGATTAGATATATAACAATATTATTCTTTTCAAAGAATCTAAAAATATTCGATTTTTATCAAAATATGGGATAAACTGTGATTTATTAGTTTTAGAAAAAAGCAAATCTTTAAATTTGTGATTTTTCAAACATATTACTAGTTTTAAAAATAGATTATATATAAAAAATATATGAGAATTAATATTTTCAAACTATATATATATATATATATTTATTATAATAATTTTAAGAATTAACTTGAAGATTTAATTATACTTAAATCATATAATGATAATCAAAAGTCTTTTATTTAATATCTCTAAAACTCAGCTATAAACCTTTTAAACTCATTTAAGATTTCTAAAAATTTATACAAATAATATTTTATTAAAAATCACTAATTATTATTATGTTTTCGAATTCAATAATAAAATTATTAAAATAATTTGTATTATTTGTATAAATATATTAGATATATTGAAGTTTAATCTTAATTAAAATCTAGAAAAAACTAGATTAATTATAATATAATAAAAATTGATAATATATTATTAAAAATAAAAATCTATATATTGATTGATTATAATTATTAAAAAAATTTTTTGAAATAATTTTATATTTA
>JNEM01014562.1:0-12587 GCA_000697335.1 Conidiobolus incongruus B7586 | reverse complement strand
AATATACACTAACTTACAAAAATAAATCATAAAATCAAAATTATTTTATGATATAATTATTATTTTGATTAATTTTTATTCAAATAAATTTATAATAAAATATATAAATTTAAATTTAATAATTATTAATTGATATATTTGAATTAAAAATATATTAAAAATAAGTTATAAATTTGTAAACCTTAATATTAATAATTAATTTTTTATTTAATATATCTATCTTTTGTTTTTTTAACCTTTTTAAGTTTATAGGGTATAAAGTTAACTAGCTTCTTATATTAAGCAAGACTAATACTATTTTAAGCTTTTTAAATATAATCCTAAAGTGTATTTAAACTTTATATTAATGGGGAAACTTTGAATAATTTTTTTCAATTGATTTTAAAGATATTTAATTAAATTAAGATTAAAAGATTAAAAGGTCTATTTTATAATGATTACTCTGATATTTCTAAGTTATTTAATAATAGAGATTATAATATAGCAAATGTTATTATTTTGTTGGAAAATAATGTTTGATTTCTTAACCAATATTATTTAATATTTTTTTCAATTTATTATTTAAAACACTTTAATATATCTCAATATTAATTCTTTTATTAATTTTATAAAAATATCTTATATTTAAAGATAATATATATTCTTAAATTATAACTAATTTATTATTTTATTTTGAAGTTATAGTAACATAATAGTCATAATATAATTTTTTATCTTTTTTAAAATATCTATTATATTTATTAAATTTATTAAAATATAACTTTATTCTATTAGATTAAATAAAATTAATTAAGTTAGTTTTAGTTTAATTTTAATGGTGATATTTAAACTCCCATCTAAATTAATAATATTATTTTTTTAGTTAAAGGTGTTTTTAAAATATAAATGATATTTATTATAATATAAAATATACACTGATCTGCAAAAGTGAGTTATAAAATCAAAAATATATATGTTTTAATTAATAACTAAAACAATTGTATATATTAGATTACTTGAAACTATAATATATAATTAAGGTATATTATTTAATAATAAATAAATATATTTAGATATATTTAGTAAACTATTAACAAAAATATTAACCCTTAATATTTAACCAAGATAAGTTATAAATTTGTGGGTTTTTGAGATAAAGGGATATATTTAACAATATATAACCATATCTTTTTTCTCTCTTTGTTATTATTTTATATAATATTTTACAAATATATTAAATTTTTTTTATTAGTATCATTATGCTTAAATCCCTCTCTAAAACAATCTATTTGTACATTAATTAACTTTATAAAGAAAGTAAATCAACTTGTAGTATTGCTAGAATTACTAGTGTTAGTTAGTTTACTATAGTTAAGGTTGTTAAGAATAGCAATAAAAAAACATTTAAACCTAAACTTAAGTGTGTTAAGATCATAGATAAATATAATAAGAAGTATATCTGTAGGTTGGTTAGTACAAGCAAGTGTGGTACTATTGTAGAAATATAGCAGAAACTATAAGACTATACAAGAATATTAGTTAGCACTGATACTATTATATATGTTTTATATTAGCATAGATACCACTCACACCTTAAGAAAAAACACCCTTAACTAAAAAAATCCCACTGTAAAGCTAAACAAGAGTTTAAATGTTACTACTAATGTTAAACTAAAACTAATTAGAGTAAGGTTATTTGGTTTAATAAAACAAAAATATATTTTAGTGGATTTAATAGAAAAGCTAGATGCTTCAGAAAAGATGCAAAACTACTTTATAACTATTATGTTAATTCTACCTAAAAGTATAGTAGTGGGTTAATTATTGTTTGGGGATATATATTGTCTTTAGGTGTAAGGTATCTTTGTAAAGTTAACAGGGGAATTAATACTGAGATGTACTAAAGTATTCTAAACAATAAATTGAAAAAAACCATTGAATAATATGGGTTAAACAAATCTAATGTTATTTTCCAACAAGATAATGCTTTTTGCTATATTATAGCTTCTACTACCAAATAGCTTAAAAATAACAAGATAACAGTTATTAAGTGGCCTCTTTAATCTCTTAACCTTAATTTAATTAAATACCTTTGGGATCAGTTAAAAAAGCTATTAAAACTTTCCCCCCAGTAAAAAATTTAAATCAACTTTAAAAATATATTCAAGAAGCATAGAACAAGATTAACCCTTCTTAGTGTAAAAAGTTAGTTGATTCTATACCCCACAAACTTAAAGAAGTTAGAAAAGCTAAAGATAGATACACTAGGTTTTAATTTTTTTTTATCACCAAAAACCCACAAATTTTTAACTCACCTTAGGTAAAATTTAAAGGTTTATATTTTAGCCAATTAATAGCTAAATATCATCATTTAATAATATATATAACTAATAAATATAATAGATTTTAATTATTTAATTTAGGTTTATTTCATTAAATATTAATCAAGTTATTAATAAAAATATAAGTGTTTTTGATTTTATAATTTACTTTTGCAAGTTAGTGTATATAATAATATTTGTTTCAAATAATATTTTTATATAGACTTATAATTTTTTTTATATTTATATAATATTTCAATTTTACCAATAATTACTGATATATATAAATATTTTTTATTTTATTTATCTATAATTTTATTATACTTAAGCTTAAGTGTTTTTTTAATATTGTTTTTAATAACCTTAATTATAAGAGATTAGCTAATACTAATAATTTTAATAATTTTATTATTTAATTTATTTTTATTATAAAGTTAATTAATATATAAATAAACTTTATTAAAAAAAGATTTAAATATTATAATATCAATTTTAAAATATTAACTTAATAGTTTTATAATATATATAATAAAATAAATAAAAAAAGATATATATAAGTTTTATTATTTATTCCCCCTTAACTTATAAGTCTATAAATTTATAACTCACTTTGGTTTAATATTAGGTTTTAATATATTAACCAAAAGTTAATATAATATAATTAAATATAATTAATTATAAATAAATGATATATTTTAATTTAGATTTATTTAATCAGAAATTATTTAAAATATAAGTTAATATATAATTTTAATTTTATAACTTATTTTTATAGGTTAATATATATTTTTAAACCATGATTAACTTATTATTATATTTTTAAATTATAATAATTTAAAAGTCATAAATGATTTTTTATTTCATTTAAAATATCTAATATTTTTTTGAAATTGATTAAAATATGTTTTTGTTTTATTAATTTAATTTTAATAATAATTTTTCAATTCTTGCTTAGCTATATAATAAGTTTTTTTTAGTGAAAGGTTTTTTATAAAAAAATGAGTCATTTTGGTTTAATAAAAAATATATATAATAATATTAATACTAATTAATATTCTTATATAGTCTTATAATTCTTATTATACTTTTATAATAATTATATATCTATCTATATAAACTAATCTATAATTATATTTTATATTTTATTTATCTATAATATTTGTATAATTTGTTTTAAACTTTAATATATTTTTAATAATATTTTTAATAACCTTAACTATTATACATTTGTTAATATCAATTATTCTAATAATTTTATAAATAGATTAATTTTAAATATTAAATTATCTAATAAATAAATATTAAAATATTTATTCAAATATATTTAGTAAATTATTATTTAATATTATCACCGGCTGGAGGACCCATTTGTCCTTAACAATTCAATTCATTCGAGAACCCCATCACAGATCCACCTGCAACGTGACCACAAAATACACCCGAGCAAATCAATCAATTGTTCCATCCGACGTACAGTTCATACGCTGAGAAGACACGTCAAGCAAACTATAAATATGCCGACTACAACCAAGTTATCACGTCGGTCCTCTTCCTAGGGTACAGCCCAATAATCCAGGTTAAACAATAAATTACTCCTTTTATATTACCAAACAGGTGCTGTCCTAGAAGACAACTATTTACTTAAAAGTTATTGGACACTTGACTTCCCAGCCAGTGTTAATATATATAAAATAATAAAATATATATATATATATATTTAAAGTTTTGTTATATATATTTTTTTAACTTATAAATTTATTAATTTATATTTTATTTTAATTAAATTTTAATTTAATATATTTTTATCAATAACTCTATTAATTCTTGATTAAATTAATTAAAATTAATATATATTATAAACTTATATTATTTACTTATAATGAAATATATTTGATTAAATTATAATAACTTTTTGTTAATATATTAAAATTTAAATTTTATTCAAAATAAGTTATAAATTTATATATTTTAGTTATAAAAAGAAAATTAAAACTTAATATATTTATCTTTTGTTTTTTTTACTTTATTAAGTTTATAAGGTATAAAATCAACTAACTTTTTATATTAATGAAGATTAATTTTATTTCTAGTTTTTTAAATAAATATTTAAAGCTTATTTAAATTTTTATTAGTAGGAAAACTTTATTTATATTTTTTAACTAATCCCAAAGGTAGTTAATTCATTTAAAGTTAAAAAATTAAAAAAAAACACTTTATACCTATTATTTTATTTTTTGAAAACATTTAATAATAAAAATAATAGTATAACAAAAGGTATTATCTTGTTGAAAAATAATATCTGATTTATTTAACTTATATTATTCAAAATTTTTTAATTTATTATTTAAAATATTTTAATATATTTTAATATTAATATCATATCTTTATCTAATTATTTTATATATATATATCTTTTATATTAATTTACCAATAATTTTTATCCTATTTTCCTTTAAATTAATTTATTTTTATCTTAATATCAAATAAAATGAAATATAACAAAGATTTATTTATTTTTTATTTATCTAGTTATTAATCTATTTATTTATTCATTTATCCAATTATTTATTTATTTATCTATCTTTATTTTTATCTAACAAAACTAATTTTAAGTTTTTATCAAGAACTTCTAATAAAGTTATATATAACTATATTTTAATCTTATAATTTATTTGATAAACAAATTTAATTTAATATAATTATTTTAGTTTTTAATATTAAAATAATATATAGTAATAGTAAACCTTATATCTCTTTAATTCTAACCCAAAATCAATAATAATAAAATATATATTTTATAATTTTTTGATTAAATCTTAATCTTTTCTTATATCTTTTCTCTTCTTATTTTTTCCTATTATTTTTATCTTTTATTTCTAATTATCTTATTTTTCTTATCTTTTTATATTTTTTATATTAATTTATCCTTACACTTTTAATTATATTATAGTTTATTTAGATAAAACTAATATAATTACTTATAATATTTTAACTTACATAGTGTAAAGTTAAAAAAATTCCTTTAACTAACATAGTAATCTTTTTTATACCTTAGTAGTTTTTTTTATCAAAGATTTTTTTAATGAAAATAATAACCTAAATAATTATTTTTATCAATTACATAATTAACAAAAAATAAACCTCTTAATATGTTTATTTTTTAAATATTAAGATTAAAGAAGAATAATTCTTTATTTATTGGTATATTTATAAGATTTTCCTTATAATTTTTTTATCAGATAATTATGTAAATAATTAAAAAATTATCATAGTTTTAAAAAAAACTCAATAAATCTAAAATTAAATGCTTTTAAGATATATTTCAAATATATCTTAATAACATTATTAAAGTAATTAGATTCAATATCTATTTATTTAATGAACAATATTTAAACTTAGCTAAAAAATTATTAAAAGTTATATTACTTTTTTCTAGTTGGTATAATTCTAATTATATCAATAAATTTAATTGATTTAAATTAAAACTAAAAGATAAATTTTATCCTTTTAACCTAGGAAATATTTCTTATTATAAACTTCTAGATTTAAGATAAATTATCATTGTTTTTAATTATTTAGATATATATCAATACCTTAAAACCACCTTCTTTAATATTATCCCTTTAATTAAATTATAAGTTTTTTATATAAATTTAAAAAGAAAATCTATAATAAAATTAACCCTCTAGTCTTTCCCCCAAAATAATTCTTTTTGATATACTATAGAGTTGGCTTTAAAATATAACTCCTTATATATTAAATTAAAAAAAATTACTTATTTTTTTTATTTATTTAAATTTTTAATTTCATTTATCTATTTAAAATTTTAATTAAATAATTATTGATGATATTTATACTAATAGAAAAATATTAGCTATATATATTTAATATATTCTTTTTATATTATAACTATAAATACATTCTCTAAAATAATAAAGATACTTGTTATTGCTAATTAAATACCTTTTATAATTACTTAACATACCCCCAAAAATCTAATTCTTATTAACTTAAACAAAATTCTTTTATTTAAAAGGGAAAAAAATAAATTAATAAATATATATTATTTCTAATAAGTAAATAACCTTATTAATCCTTCTTTTTAATTAATTATTTATTTTAATTCATCTATTATTAAATTATTTATAAACTTAACTATTATATCTAATATAATAAATAAAAATCTTAATATACTCTTTTTATTTTATTTACTTAATACCATTAATAATAAAATCACTAAATATTATAATTTAAACCTTGATATTTAAAATTATCTAATTTAAATTAATTCAACTCAAAATCTTTAATTATCATTTACTTTTGTTTTATCATTTAATTTTAATAACAATCTTTCAACTCTCTTATTGATTTTTGCTAGTTTAATTTTTAATATAATATTAGGCTTCCTACTTAATACCAGTGTTATTAGTTGCTTAATTAATAAATAACTAGCTTTAAAACTTAATTTTATTCTTATTTTTTTTCTACTAAATTTATCTTATTTAATAAATTTAAATATATTATGATAATTTCTATCTTAGCTTTTTTATTTCTTTTCAATTAAAATACCAAATAATTCAATTTTATTATTATTTTAATATATTATAATATTATTTTAAAAATGAATTAGATAAAGTTAGATTTACTTATTAATTTAAACCTATTTTTGAATGATATAATCTAATTAATTCTTAAATAACATAACTAACAAATTAATCTTACTTTTGTTAATATTTTTTTTAATTCCTCTTTGATTATAATTAATTTATAACTTATTTTAACTAGTACACTATTTAATTTAAATAATAATTATAATATTAATTCTAATTTATTATTCAATTTTTATGTTAATTTGATTAATCTAAATAAATCAAATTAATCAACCATTATTATTTTATTTTTAAATATTATTTAATCTAATAATAGCTTTTTTTAAGCTTAAAATTAAATCTAAAATCCATTATCATATTATATTAATCATTTTTCAACCTTTTAAGAAAAAATTAAATTTAATCCTATTATTTTATTTTTATTTCTCCCTTTTTAAATAATATTTAATCTTACTCCTCAAATGTTATAACTTTATAATTTAACTAATTAATGTCTTTTTAATTAGTTTTTATTAAGATATATTTAAACCAATAGATTTTTACTATTTAAAAAAAAGTCAAATATAAAATAAAAATACTCTTTAAATCTTAACCTTATTATTAACTTATTTATTATATATTTATAGGAAAAAATAAAACTCTAAAAGTAACTATATCTTAACTTATGGATAAGGGTTTTATCTATCCCTTAATTTTACCCTAAGATTCTTTTATTTTCTTTATTAAGAAAAAAAATAATAAATTATATTTTTGTATAGACTTTTAAGCTTTAAACAGAATAACTATTAAAGACAAATAATATTATTAAATCTTTTTAAATTATAAGACTAAATTTTAAAATTTAAATTTTTATAAAATTTAACATATATAATAATTATTATAATATTATTATAAACTTTAATTTAATTTTATTAATTATTTTTAATATTTGTTTTAACTTTTATAAATTCATTATCTTATTTTTTAAGTTATGTAATATACCTGTTATATTCATAAAACTTATAAATTCTTTTTTTTTAAATCAAAAGATATTTTTATTTTATTATATATTAATAGTAACCTAATATTTTCTAAAATATTTGAAGATTGACTTAAATATATTTAATAAATCTTTAATATTTTTAACCAATGCTTTTTTTTATGAAACTATCTAAATATAATTTTAATATTTCTAAAGTATTTTTTATAGTTATATCTTGTCCAATAATAATATTAAAATTAATTTTAATTCCTTATAATTATTTTTAAATATGGTTAATTATTTCAAGAACTATATTGATTAATATATTAAATTTACCTTACCTTTAACTAATATATTTTATAAAGATATAAAATAAAATTAAAGTTATATTAAATTTTTTATATTTATTTGTTTAGTTAATATTATAACTATAGCCATAATATTAAAAAACATTAACTTTTCTTTATTTATCATTTTAATAACTAATACTTTTAATTATATTATTAAAGATTATCTTATCTAATTTAATTCTATAAATTTTAATATTAATTCCTTAAATTATTTAAAAAAAATAAATATTAAAATTTTAATATTTAAATTAATAAATCATTATCTAATTATCTTTTATTCTTGTAAAATATCATTAGTAAAACTAAATTAACTAGTTTATAAACAAAAACTACTTAGTATAGTAGAATATCTAAAACACTTCTATTGTTATATATTTAAACAACTTGTTTATATCTTTATAAATTAAAAATCTTTAATATATTTAAGTTACCAATTTTATTTCTTTAAAAATAAAATTCCATAGGTTCAATTCTTTTAAGAATTTGAATTATATATTAATTATATTAAAGGTTAATATATTAACCTATAAAAATATGTTATAAAATCAAAATCACTTATATATTATTAATAGTTTAATTAATATTTAACAAAATAAACCTAAATTAAATAATTAAAATCTATTATATTTATTACTAATATATATTATTAAATGATGATATTTAGCTATTAATTGGTTAAAATATAAATCTTTAAATTTTAAGATAAGTTATAAATTTATAGGTTTTTGATGATAAAAAAATTAAAACTTAGTATATCTACTTTTAGCTTTTCTAATTTTTTTAAGTTTGTGGGGTATAGAATTAATTAATTTCTTTTATTAAGAAGGATTAATCTTGTTTTAAGTTTTTTAAATATATTTCTAAAGTTGATTTAAATTTTTTACTAAAGGGAAAGCTTTAATAACTTTTTTAACTAATCCTAAAAAAATTTAATTAAATTAAATTAAAAGATTAAAAAAGTTACTTCATAACTATTATCTTGTTATTTTTACGCTATTTGGTAATAAAAGCTATAATATAATAAAAAGCATTATTTTGCTAGAAAATAATATTGGATTTATTTAACCTATATTATTCAATAGTTTTTTTTCAATTTATTGTTTAGAATATTTTAATATAACTTAGTATTAATTCCCCTATTAATTTTATAGGGATATTTTATACTTAAAGATATTATATATCCCTAAATAATAATTAACTTATTATTGTAATTTTGGGTAGAATTAATATAATAGTTATAAAGTAGTTTTATATTTTTTTTAAAATATTTAGCTTTGTTATTAAAACTATTAAAATATATTTTTATTTCATTAAATTAAATAACCTTACTTTAATTGGTTTTAGTCTAATATTAATAATGATGCTTAAACTCCCATTTAATTTTATAATGGGATTTTTTTAGTTAAGGGTGTTTCTTCTTAAAATATGAATGGTATCTATATTAATATAAAACATATATAATAGTATTAGTGTTAACTAATATTCTTGTGTAATTTTATAGTTGTTATTATATTTTTACAATAAAAATATATATGCTTATATTAACTAACCTATAAATATACTTTTTATTAAGTTTATCTATAATTTGCACATATTTAAATTTAAGTTTAAATGTGTTTTTATTGTTATTCTTAATAATTTTAACTATAGTAAATTAGCTAATATTAATAATTTTAGTAATATTATAAGTTGATTAATATATAAATAGATTTTTTTAGAAAGGGATTTAAGTATAATGATACTAATAATAAAAATTTAGTATATCTATAAAATACTATATAAAATAATAATAAAAAGAGAAAAAAGATATGGTTATATATTGTTAAGTATATCCCTTTATCTCAAAAACCTACAAATTTATAACTTATCTTATTTAAATATTAAAGGTTAATATTTTTGTTGATATTTTATTAAATATATTTAAATATATTTATTTATTATCAAATAATATACCTTAATTATATATTATAGTTTCAAGTAA
This sequence comes from Conidiobolus incongruus B7586, assembly GCA_000697335.1. Classification (NCBI taxonomy): domain Eukaryota; kingdom Fungi; phylum Entomophthoromycota; class Entomophthoromycetes; order Entomophthorales; family Conidiobolaceae; genus Conidiobolus; species Conidiobolus incongruus. The sequence goes on along the minus strand of JNEM01014562.1, from coordinate 2,385 downwards.
TCTAATATATACAATTATTTTAATTATTAATTAAAATATATATATTTTTGATTTTATGACTTATTTTTGTTGATTAATATATATCACTCTAATAAATCTTTTATTAAAATATAGAAATTATATCTTTCTCTATACTAATTGTCATAAAAATCATATTGATTTAAATTTAGTTACTTTATAAATATCAATATCTTAAATCAAACAGCTAATCAAATTTAAATTATCTTTATTAATTTTATTTTTTAAGTATATATAAATTTAAAAAAATTAAAGAAAAAAAAACCTTATATGTTAACTAATTTAACCTATGAAATAACCTTTTATATTATACTAGTAAAATATTTATCTTTAATATAAAATCCATTAAATTATAATTTCTTAAAATATATCATAATTTAATAATCTTAGGCTATTAAAGATAATTACATATCTTTTAAAAAGTCTCTAAATATTCCTATTAATTAATAATATAAAAAGATATTAAAATTATGCTATTTCTAATAAATTATGCTAACTCAACAAATTACTTAATTAATATCTATTCAGTTATTTAAATTTTTTATTAGTTTTTATATCTTATTAAATAATATTATTATAGATTTTATAGATACCTTTATGTTATCTCTAAAACTCAATTTAAATTTAGTTATTATTAATTAATTTAATAAAATAATCTATTTGATCCCTATAACAAAAAAAATTAATACTTAAGATTTAATGATATTTTTTATTAATTATATTCTTAAATATCATAAACTTTTTGATATAATTAAAACTAATAAAGATACTAGACTTATTTTTAAATTTAACAAAACCTTATAGAATTATTAAGTTATAAATATAATCTCTCTATTATACTATATTAAATTTTAGATAAACAATTAAAAAAATAAATTATATATTGAAAAAAGCTTTTAGATTATATCTTAATTATAATATAATAGATTAGATCAATAATATATTATTATTAAAATCTACCATAAATGATTTAGTTTACTTTTTTAAAATATAATACTATTTTACTTAAATTATAATTAATATCCTAACCTTATCAATATTATACTATCTTTTATAAATATTTTAACTAATATTGATAACTTTATTACTTACATTAATTTTTTTTATCTATTACTAAAAAAAGATCTTTAAAACTTAAAATAAGAAAGCTTATTATTATAACAAGAAATCCTTACTTTTTTTAAATTTTTTACATAATTTATTAATTTTATTAAGTTTTAAAAACATTGATCTATCTTAATATTTAAGCTATCCAACTAAAACAATTATTACCTAAATAGTTAAGTCTTTATTTTATTAAAAACAAAGGTTTTATTCCTGATATATATATAAACTATATTTATTATTTAATTTGAAAATATATTTAGTCTTTTATGTAGATATTTTTAAATTATAAAAAATCCAATTAAAGACTTTTTATTAAAAAAACTTATTTTAAGCCAATACCTATTAAATTTAATAATTTAAGTTATTATTATAAAATAGATAAAATTCTTAACCACAAAAAATAATATTACAAAGATTATTACTTTATCCAATAGTTTAAATATTAATGAAATAAAGCTATTTAAGAAATTAAAGCTAATATCCTTTATATACTTGTTTATTCTAACTTTAAATCTAAAAAACCCTCTTAAAGAGAGACTTTGTTATATTATAGCAAAGTTGAAAAAATATTATATCTTTATTTAATTAATCTATATATAATTACCTTTTATATTAATTTATTTATAATTTATCTTTTATCCTACATTCCCTTAAATTTATCTATTCTTATCTTAATATCAAGCAAAGAAAATTATAACAAAAATCTATTTATTTATTTATTAATATATATATTTATTTATCTATTAAACTATTTATTTATTTATTAATTTATTTATTTAAAAACAACTAACTTTAATTTTTTATTAAAAATTTCTAATAAAACTTTATATAACTATATCTGAATTTTATAATTTAACTATATTTTAACTGAATTTAATAAAATTATTTTAATTTCTAATACTAAGATAATATAATTAATTCCCCTATTAACTTTATAAAAATATCTTTTGTTAAAAGAAAATATATATCGTAAAACTAAAATTAACTTATTATTATATTTTTGGGTTAAAATAACAAAATAATTACAAAATAATTGTTTGTTTTTTTATTAAATCTACTAAAATATATTTTTGTTTTATTATATTAAATAAGCATATTTTAATTAGTTTTATTTTAATTTTAGTAGTTATATTAATTTTTTTATTTAACTTTATAATAAAACTTTTTTAATTAAATGTGTTTTTTCTTAAAATATAGATTATATATATTAAAATATATAATAAATATAATAATATTAATATTAACTAATATTTTTATATA
>JNEM01014558.1:0-10000 GCA_000697335.1 Conidiobolus incongruus B7586 | reverse complement strand
GAATTATAATTAAATCTTTGAGTTTTTTAGGATACTGAAGATAATAATCCCCTTATTCGAGCTCTCGCTATTAGAACTATGGGATGTATTAGAGTTGACAAGATCACAGATTATTTGTGCGACCCTTTGCGTAAAGCTTTGAAGGATGACGACCCTTACGTTCGTAAGACTGCTGCTATCGCTGTTGCCAAATTATTTGATATTAATCCTGAACTCTGCGTTGAAAATGGGTTTATTTTGGCTTTATTGGAATTATTAAGTGATAGTAACCCAGTGGTAAATTTATTAATTTTAATTTATTTATAATTTTATTCACAAACTTTAGGTGGTATCTAATGCTGTTGCTGCTCTGATGGAAATTAATGAATTATCTCCTAATAATAAGGCATTAGTTATCACTTTCCCTATTATGACTAAATTATTGAGAGCAATGAACGAATGTACTGAGTAAGTATATTTTATTTACACTGATTTATAAATTATTTAACATTGAATAGATGGGGGCAAATCCAAATTATGGAATGTTTATCAGAATATGAAGCACAAGAACCTCGCGAAGCTGAAGGCATCTGTGAAAGAATTTTACCTAGATTATCCCATGCCAATGCTAGCGTTGTATTAATGGCTATTAGAGTAAGTTAAATCGATGAATTATCAAAGATCATCTCATTTATTTATTATTGATTTCTAGTTATTATTCATTAACTTACCAATGATCCAAAACGAAGAGTTGAGGACTAAAGTATTTAACAAAATCCCACCTGCTTTGAGTAAATTTAATATTTTTATTATTACCCTTTCAAAATATTTATTTGATTATTATAGTTACTTTATTATCAGAATCTCCTGAAGTTCAATATGTATTATTGAAAAATTTACAATTAATCTTACAAAAGTATCCCGATTTGTTGAATAGAGATATCAGAATGTTCTTCTGTAAATATAACGATCCTTTATATGTCAAATTGGAGAAATTGGATGTTATAATCAGATTGACAAATGAACACAATTGTGATCAAGTTTTATTGGAATTGAAAGAGTATGATTCATATAATATTTTTTTTAATTTATATTGTATAATGACTGTTTAATTTAGATACTCTAATGAAGTTGATATTGATTTTGTCAAGAAGTCAATTCGTTGCATTGGTCAGTTGGCATTACAAGTCCCTGATGTCACTCCCAAAGCTGTCCAAGCATTGGTTGAACTCATCCAAAATAAAGTAGATTTCGTTGTCCAAGAAGTTGTTGTTGTCATGAAGGTAATAAATTTTCAATATATTATTTTTTGTTGTTGTTAATTTACTAATATATAAATTCAGGACATCTTCCGTCAATACCCTAACCAACATGAAGGAGTGATCCCAATCCTCTGCAATCATTTGGAAGCAATTAATAGTCCAGAAGCCAAAGTATCACTCATTTGGATCTTGGGTGAATATAGCGCCAAAATCAACAACTCTGTTGATATTATGGCCTCCTTTTTAGAGAACTTCACGGAGGAGCCTACCAACGTTCAGTTAATGTTACTCACCTCCACTGTAAAACTATTCTTAACGAAGCCTTCCGAAGCTCAAGATCTTGTCCTCAAAAATCTCAAAATTGCTACCGAAGGCGAGAACCCTGATGTCAGAGACAGAGCTTATATTTACTGGAGGTTGTTATCAACCGATTCACAAGCTACTCAGGTATTTTTTCATTACGCAGCTTGCCTGTGATCACTGTTTTTAACTGATTATACCTTTTAGAAAATTGTATTATCTCAAAAGCCCATCCTCGCATCCAATTTACCCAAACTTGACAACCATATCATCGATCGTTTGATGAAGGAGTTATCATCTCTTGCATCTGTCTATCACAAGCTACCAGAAACCTTCATCCAATCAGACCGTCCCGAAGTTGACACCGTTATGTCACTTACAGATCATCAAAACTCTGGCGATTACCAAGCTTCCACGTCGGAATCCACTTCAATTCCACCATCAGCCCAACAGACTTTAGCCAACCAAGAGCCTGAAGAATTGCTCATTGCCTTCTAAACCTTTTACATATCTTAAAACATTGAATAAATTATTAACACTATTTTTACACTGTGGATTAACCTTAAATAATTTATATCCTATTCATACACGAAGTGGATTTTAACCCAAACAAAATTTGCAAATTATTGAGGATATTATTTTTACATGTGATTTAGTATATAATTTCTCAATCAACTTTGTTTATTAAATAGAAATTAGTTATTATATGAGAAAATAAAATTGATAGAATATTAGTTTAACAATTAAAATAATTACAAGTTATTTTTAAATTTTTAGTAATAATTTGAATTTTTTACAATTATTAAAAATTATATATATATATATATATTTAAAAATTTTTTTTATTTGATGTTAAACTTATTTTTATATCTTTATTATTTTGAAATAAAAAAAATTAAAAATGACAAACTTTTAAAAATTTTAAAATTTTTACCAAAATTGAGATAATATAATATTATATTTTTTAATTACTGTAGTTAAATTTAATTTGAAAATAATAAAAAGAAAAATAAATAGAGAAATATTCATAGTATATAATAATTGTTTATAGTAATTTTGAATAGAATATTATTAAAATTTATTTATTATTTGAGGGCTTTATTAAAATGATCCTAATATTAATTGGAGATATTAAATTTATTAACACAAACTATAATTATTAAATGATTAAAATATTAAAATAAATTTAAGTAATATCCAATATCTTTATTATTATAATTATTTAAATTTTAAAAATTCCTCCAATAATAAAATTTTTATCCGAGAATTAATAATTCCATGAATTTAAAACTTCAATTGCCATTCAATTAAATTTAATGCATATGAATTAATCACATTAATCTCAATTAAATTAAAGTTAATTTTAATCTTAATAGCAATTCCATTGTCAACGTTCATTATCAATACAATTAACACTTGTATCATACCTAGTAATCTATATTTATCTTATTTTGATAATAATAAAATCTTAATTAAAGTTACAAAAAAATTTATTCTATTTTTATTTATGATAGAAATTTTATAATATGAGAAAGTAATAATCTTAATATATCCATTAAATATTTTAAAAAAATTATGTCATTACCCTTGGTATAATAGTATAGATTTAAATTCTATTAGAATAATCCATTTTAATTATAGAGGTGATCATATTTTAATGGGAAAATATTAAATTTTATTCAAATTTTTTTTTATTTTGAGGAACAGAAATATATATATAAAGCAATATCAAAGATGATTATATATAAATTTATAAAAATATGTGTCTCATAATTGGTCAAAATAATTTTTTTTTCATATTTCAATATACATATATATATAATTTCAATTTTTGGAAATTAAGAACTTAATAAAGGAATCGAGATTATTTTAGTTATAATTTTTTCCAAGTATTTAAATTGCGCATTTGACTATATTATAAAAAAATGTTTATATACTAATTATAATACTATTTAAATTATTAGATAGGGTATAATGAATCAGCATTAACCGGTGATTATTTTAAATATTTTTTTAAAAACATAATTTGGAACCTCCTTTTAATTAATTTCCAACTTTGACTGTTTTCCACCTCAATTAATTATTGAATAAAATAAATTTTAATATTTAAATGAAATCAAAATTATTAACAATAATAAAAATATTATACTTTGAATTTAATATTTTAAACAAATCAAAAGAGCTTTTAAATTATATTATTGTTATTAAAAAGAATAAACAATATCCGTTTTAAATATATTAATGGAATTAATCAAGGAGATTAACTGAGTGTTAAGGACAACTAGGAGAAAGATATAAATTAACATTGACTGATGTAATCAATGAAAGTTGGGCGCCAAATTTGACATGAGTTCTCCATTTAATGGAAAAATAGAGGGTTAAGATGTAAATATTGGTAATCCTAAAATGTTAATTTTTCAAACCTTTTTACCCATGTAATTGTGCAATGAATTACAAGTTTTTGGTCAATGAATTTGGTTGTTTGGTATGATTTGTTTTATAAAATTTATATTAAGTTATTGAATTATCTTAATATTTATATAACAATAATAAAAATAAAAATAATAAATTGATTTTTGAAATGATAATAATGAAGTGGAGTTCATTTATGAATAATTTACAATAATACATTAATTTGAGTTAAATGGATTTAGCACATGTGAGGATCCATTAACACAAATGGTTGAGTTGGAGGGTGAAGACTCGGAAATTACCAAATATTTTAAATTACACTACAATACTAGAAGATGTTTAGCTAGTCTAATGGGATGCTTTGCGAGCACGTCGGTCTAACATTCTTCTCTTAGGAGGGGGAGGTGGGGAGCTCTCAGTTTTGGGTACCGCTTCAAGTGGGATTTTGAGAGGTAAATTTTTCCCATCCAATTTAAATACCACTTTGCGTGTTTCGAGGTTATTAGGGCATTCTGAGGAACAAAACCAGTATCCCGAATTGTCGTCATCAAGATCGTTACAATTGAGTGCCAAGATTTCTTGGGGACAGCAGCGCATATGGTACGCTTGGGGACATGAAGAACATTTGAGTAATGGATCGTTTTCCGAATCGAGTTCGGGTTCTTGACAAACAATGCAAAACTCTTGGAATACTGGGTTTAATCGGTGGTGGATCGTCTCGGTGAGAAAATTCGAGAGATCCAAGCGGGGCTGACGGCGGGTCATACCATAACCCTTGTAATCGCAGCCATGCTTGTTGCAGAGTGTGCGCTTGCCCCATGGGCCAGGTCGCCAACTCACTGTCTCCGTCGTACCGCAGTAACGACACCAGTCAACTCCAGATTGAGTGAGCTGGGAAAATAGAGAGTTAGCAGGATTGGATGGTTTAACTTTATGAATTGGAACATTATATTCACAAAGGTGACTGGGCGAGTCGAGAGACTCGTCAACACAGCTCATAGCAAGCGAAGGGGGAGTAGAAGGGGGTAGGCTGGGAGAATGAGGAGGCGAAGTTTCAACCGAGCACAATTTGGGAGTCTGGATGACGGACTCAGTGCAAGGAGAAGGAGGGTCAGTGGCTAGGGGATCGAGAGGTAATGGAAATGGGGGTGTCCAATGGGAAGAGTCATCAAAAGGATCGGAGAAGAATGGATCTTCCCAATACTTGCAGGATGACTCGACCTGGGACGGAAGCTCAAGAGGAGGATTAACTTCAGGAAGACCACCATGCTCATAATCAGAAGCGAAAGGACGCTTCGATTTTAGCGGATGGGAGGGGGAGGGTAGAAGAAAAGAAGGGGATGAAAGCATATTCGAGAGGTCAGCAGAGTTCCAACTGGAAAGATTCCAATTATCTCTGATGAGGTGGGTGGAAACGGAATACGAGGTGAGCTCAGACTCGTCTCCCATGAAATTTATAGGACTTTGCATTTGGTATATACAAATGAATCAACTTGAAAAATCTATATAAACAATAATGATAAGCGCCTGTCTCTAATGTTGGAGATGATAAGGTTGAGCTTTGTTTATTTTTGAACATGTATGCAAAAACTGATATATATGATAGGTTAGATATATTTGATATATCTAACAATTGAATGTTGAATGAATCTAAGTCACTGCATCCTAACAGCTTTCGCCTTATCAAAAGTTAGAAGACCTACCTAATATGAAAGTAGCCTTGAATGTATGAAATAAAAGACAAGGAATAGTAGCTATATCTAAGGTAGACAAACTGCGATGTAGAAAACAAGTAAAAACAACCGCACTTGAACAGCAAAATGAAGCTAAATGTGTGAAATTGGGTTGGACACCCCTTTTATACAAATGAATCCCAAAAGGAAAATTGGGCCAATCAGATGACTGCGATTGATACCATCACCACTTGAAATTCTCCAACTGATAATTTAAACATAGCACTGATAGGAATGAATAAATTACCCCTACCCCTCAAAGAATTGCCCCTAACTCATTGGCATTTGCAATGCCATGACTTGATGCCTCCCTTCTCCTCTAGCTTCATGCTTCAGAGCATACACTGGCAATATCAGCATAACTCTTAACTGTTCACATAGGTGGAGGAATTAATTAGATTCTCAATATCTAAATTACATGAAAAAATCGAAACTTGTCCACATCCCATCGAATAGGCCAATCCTCCAATCAGAAGCTTACACCAGCCAATTAAAATCACGCATTTTATCACCTTCATTTACACAAAGTGATAACAATTTTTCAGCTACCTGAATTTCTACACTCAAGTCCTAATTTGATTGTTAGATCTTTGATAGGCATTATTTGACATCACCAAAGGGATGGAATTGTAATCTCCCTTGCTATGTTACGTCTGAATTCTGACTCAACTTAGCTGAATTAAATCCATTGCTTTTCCACACAGTTGAATCGCTTAAACTTATACAATCAGTTCTAGAGATGATTCACCATGATAATAGAGACTTCAAATCATCTAAAAGTTATAAATCCTCTCCAATAACGGAATTGATTAAATTAAAAATACTAAAAACCCAACTAATCAAACTTTACGCGATATACCAATATGATGATCCAAACAAGCTAAGTTAAGCTAAGCTAAGCCAAGCCAATTCAATTTTATCGCATTCTAAATTATATATCAACCTAAGTAAGTATTCTGATGAAAATCCCGTTTAATCAGTATATATATAAATCGGTAATTAAGCCATGTAAAATGATAAAAGTTTGAATAATAAATAAATTTTATTAACCCCTTCAAGATGACCATGAGTAATCGATTCAGCTACAAGATTAGAGATTAATAAAAGATTTGGAATGAAACCACTCTCTAACAAGTATTACTGTAGCTTCATATTGAGTAAATTGAGCAAAATTTGGGTCAAATTGAACTTGAGAGGATTTGTTTCAAATCACCCAAAACTTTGAGCTGATCTTTGTTTCTCTACCTTACCGGAAATTATCGGAGTCATGTGAAATCCAATTCCTTAAATTTTGTTTACTTTTTAATTAAAACATTTTTATAATTAATATTCATAAATTTATTATCCTATATTCGCCTGAGTTATTCTATTATAATATATATTTATATATTTACATAAGTATATATTAATAACAATATTTAATAACAGTGATATCTTTAACTTAAAGACTATATCATTTACCCTCTAATTCTCAAACTTAATTTAACAAGCGTGAAAGTGATGTAACAGTAATCCTGCTGAAAAAATGGCTAGAACCATCAAAAATTAAATTGATTTAATGCCAAATTATAAGTTTAAACACTTAATATTAGATTACTTTAGGTAATAAATCAATATTCTTACATATAACTTAAACGGATTCTAAAAGGATCTTAATATTATATTAATATCGTATATATCTTGGATACTTCTTTAGAATTACTTTTTTAATTTAAAATAAAAATGATATTTCTAAATAAAAAGAATATTAGAGATATGATATATATATATAATTTGAATACTATCCAGTTCTTTTAATATTATTAAAATCCCAACTTATTCTACAATTTTAAATTTATCCTTGAATTATACATTTCATGATCATAACTTAACAGTTCGTTGAATAGTAATTAACATCAAATATAAAATAAATTGTTTTTAAAATTTTCGATCATATACTTCTCAATAATTTAATATTATTATTATTATATAATATGGATTAACTAGTTAATATTTACCAATATATACTTTCAATATGTTGGTAAAGTGAAAGTTTATTTTTATCTTTTTAATTCCTTCATTCTAAATATGATTTAAGAAATATATTGAAAATTATTCAAATATTAAATGAAATTGGCACACTTTGGCAAAATTAATAAAATATATTATTAAATTTTAATATTATAAATAATATTTATCAAATACTACTATTTAATTAATAAGATATATTTAATTCTTATATTTTCAAATAACTAAGAGATCATATTTTAATTTTTAAATCAAATCTGATAGATTATTTATTTTTTTAAAAATAAATAATAAATATATAATTATTTTGTCTAATTTTAGAATTCTTATTAAATTCACAAGGAAATAAAGTTAAACTAAAAATTACCATAATAGATATAATTAACCACAACTCGAATCTAAAATTAATTTGAATTATTATGATTATTCAAGGAAGAAGGCCTTTTGTAAGGTTTAACTCAGACTTCTTTAAAATTTATTTTATTATAGTTTATTAGCTTGTATTGGTTTCATACATAGGGATATATATATATCAAAGCAGCGATTTGGGTTAAATAAACGTAGTTGGGGTGGTTTTCAGTTCACCAGAGCTATTTTATATTTGCTAAAGTTTGACAAAAGTTGGGATTAATTGGTTTGTTTATTAAGAAATCAGTTAAATATTTTTATAAATTGTATTAGGGACATTCTTATTAATTTTAGTGATTCATTCGAAATATTGGTATGGCCAAATTTAATTGTTAAGGATGTGTTTAACAATCCTAAATATAAACTAAGTAATTTAATTCATCCTTTGTTTATCAGCTAAAGTTTATCCTCTCTATCTGATTTACTCTTTTGAATCCATTCCCACAATTTCAAAAGTGATTTTGTAATTAATGCAACCCTCAAATTATATGGTTTTATTAGCCAATCAAATAAGGAAACGTATTTTCAATGTTATTAATTTATTTCACTTGTTATTTTGGTTTTAAAGCTGTAAAAAATCAACTTGTTATTAATACAGAATCACTCCATTTATCTTTGCAATTTTTTATATCAGTCAATTATAATAAACATCATCCTACATAAAGATCAACATCATGTTATTTCGTCATGTTTTTAATGAATCTTCTATATGACAAAAATATTGAAATTAAACCACATTGCTAAGAAAATAGCTTAAATAATGATTTCTGAATTGAGTAACTTTTGCCACCACTAACTCATTTCATCAAAGTTTGTATTTGGTTATCAATTTGACTATCTTCTCCTGTCGTTGATGAAATCATTAATCGCAATAATTACCTCTTACTCCAAAGTAACAAGTGGATGGTACTTGGTAAGTAAGGGAATTCTCAAACTCAGAATTCTATCTACTGTGCAATTGATCTAATTTTATATCAATAAATTCTAATCATTCTAATTTAAATTACAGCTTGACAATTATTCAAAACTTGATCAAGTTATATTTATTTTTTTAAAGAAATGACGCATTGAGGCAAATGGAAAATTGTAAACAATATAATTAATTAATTAATATCAGTATCCATGTTTTTTCTAGATTATTCTTAAATAAATAGATACTCCTGCATCTAATCTAAATACCATTACATTTACCAAATTGAATCAATTTTAGGAATTTGGTAATTAAAAAATATTTAAGCCAAGATTATATTGAATTAATTTTTTCTAAATAAGTTAGATTTTTTTGACTGTTTTATTGAATCAATCATTAAATGTGTTATATATTGTCAAACTTTCTCTTTATTGCTACTGAAATTATTAATACAAACTGCAACAATAAGTAATTGATATCTATATATTAGACTTTTAAAATGATTAATTCATTATTACTTTAATATAATAAATAAAATTCATTTAAAATATTTTATTAATTATTAAAAATAAAATGTTATAATAATTATATTATTGTTTTTATATCAAGTTTATTTATTTAGATTATATAATTTAATTGATTTAATATTATTGATATAAAAATTAAATAATGGCAAAATTTAAAATTAAAATTAAATAAAAATATTTATACATAATTTATAAAAATCTATATATAATATAAAATTAATATTTATTTTTATTATTAATAATTTTTGTCATATTTTTGGCAAGGTTTTAATAATTATAAAATAATTTATTATTAAAAATTAAAATTTAATATTTCACAAATTAATTTAAATTATTTATATGAATTTTTTTATTAAAATAAATTTTTTAATTATTTAAAACAATTATAATTATATATAATATAATCTAATAAATATATTAAATATAGCATTTTTTTTAATTTTTTTATATAAAAAATTTTAT
>JNEM01014556.1:0-27447 GCA_000697335.1 Conidiobolus incongruus B7586 | reverse complement strand
ATTAGAAATATTTTTATTTAAAAAAATAATATAAAGTTTACTGTTAATTGATTTTCTTTTAAAAACTAAATAAAAATACAAATAATATTATAATCTATTATAATAATTAATATCTATTTATCAATATAATACTTATTTAAAGGAATTTATTAAGAGGGTTAATTAACTTAATCTATCATCTTGATTTATTTTTTGGTAAAAGATTATATAAAAAAATCTAAGTTTTATTAATTATAATGATTTATTGTGAAAGCTTTGGTTTCTAGCTATATCTTAGTAAATTTTATTTAATAATAGCTATTCTAGCTATTTTAAACTTTAGTTAAACTATAAGATACTTATTATATATTTTTATTAATTAATTTTAATTTAAATTTTTAATATATATAAAATATTTATATGAATAATATTAAATAACTTGATAATTCTTTAGCTGAAAAAAAAGATATTTTTAATATATTTTTTTATTTTATTAATAATTAAAAGAATAATAGTTGAAATTAGTTTTTTAAATTTTAGCAAGTTTTAGATAGTTTTTCTCTTGGCCTTAAAATAATTTACCTAGCAATAAACTATTGATTTAGATAATATTTCATTACCAAAAGCTATTTGTAAATTTTGAATAATATTAGAGGGTTTATAATTTAGCTTTATTAATACTAAAATAAAAGATTTTTGATGTTTATTATTTAGTTTAAATATAATTATATTAAACTACCAATTTTAAAAAATTATTTTTTTAATCAAAAAAATATTATATATATATCATGCAAAACTATATATTTTCCTATTTGTTTTGTATATATTTTTTTATTTGAAATTAATAATAAGTTTGAAAAATCAGAAATTAAAAAATTTCCCATTTTTTTGATTCTATGATAATATTAAACAAAATATTAATTTAGAGAAAAATGCTAACTTATATTATTTCTGTATTTTTAAGTATATTAGTACTTCTATAATAAATATATTTATATATAAAAGTTAAATAGAAAAATATAAAGTTTTAAATAATATATAAGTATATATTTATTATATTATTTTATATTATAATATTATAATTGAAAATGTAAGGTTTATATTTTTTTGTAAATTAAATAATAATCTTCAAAAATCTTTAAATTCAATATTAATAAGCGTTAAACATAAACTTTTTCAAATTTTGTAAAATTTTGAATAGCTAATATAAATTGAATTTTATTCAAAACTATTATGTTTTATGAAATTAATTATTATCAAATTAAAAACTAGTTATTTTAAATTAATTATAATTTAAAAATTTGGTTTTTATCATTTTTCATTGATTAATAGATTAAAAAGTATATTAAACTATAATATTATATTTTACCTAGAAAAATATTAAAGTAATATACTATTAATTATATTAGTATATTATTTATATCGAAATTCAAACTTTTATTAATTAAAATAAATTAATTTATAATATTATATTTTAGCCAACTTTTTAAAAAAATAATAACTATAATTAAAAAAATTAATTAAAATACCATTCAAAAAAATTTTATAATAAAAATTTATAATTAATAAGTTTTAAATTCTTTTATAATATTATTTTCTTGAAAATAAATCAAAATTTTAAATTAAAATCATCCCTTTATATATTTTAATAAATTAATGTTTATGTCTTTTAATTATTATAATAAAATATCATGATATATGGCTTATTGATTTAGATTTTAAAGATAAATTGATTAATTATAAATCTTATATTGTTTTTTAAATAAAACAATTTTTAATTAGTATTTTTGTTATAATGAAAATTTATTCAATATTTTCTATAATATTTATAAATATATCAAATTAAAATTAAAAAAAATTTTCCATATACACAATTTAAATAAGCTATTATATTTGGTACACTCACCAGATTATTATCTATATAGTAATAATTACTCTAGGTTATTAAAAATACTTGTAAAAAAATTCTCGTAAATAAATTCATAAAATATTAAATTTCAGATTTTAGTAAAAAACTCATTTTGTAATTATTAAAAGCTTGCCAAAAGTATAATAAACAGTTATTATTATATATTGTTTACTAATTTCAATAGATTATATAATGATAATTCTATTTAATATTGATTTTAATTTTATGCTATTAATTTACTTCTGTACTAATATTTCTTAATCTATTTTAAAAACAAGTTTTTTTATTTAAGTATACTATTGAAATCAAAAAATTGCAAATAAACTAAACTATAAATTATTAAAAGAATAGTTTAATAGGTATTAGATTATTATGTGGTAAATTGAGTGCTATTTATCAATTTATCTTGTTATCGAAATCTCCCAACATTCATATTCATATTGTCAATCATGGTTGTTTAGTTCATTAACATCAATTTTTAATATTGGGATATCAGTATTTATAAAGGCCATACGAGGTTAATGTATAACATATTAAGACTTGTATGGTAGAATATTTAACTACGTAGTTATTTAATACAATAACAGTATATCCAGTTCCACTTTTAGGTTTAAAGAAAATGATATAAATCATATTTAATATTAATTTCAAATCTACTCTTATATCATTATCCTAGGAATATTCATGAGAATTGACATTACTGTTGTGTAGTTTGTAACTAGTTCGAATAAGTTTTCATATTCGAATTTGGGGTTTGGGAGTATGTCAAATATAAATTACAGATCTTTTTCTACGAGGTATTTCGCTTTTACCTGCATTGTTTGTTGCCTAATTTTCGTATTATGCTTTATGCCTATTATTCTGGTTCATTTCAAAATATTGATCAAAAATCAGACAGAGATGAATGTAAGCAAAAGTTTGACTAAAGAAAATTTGAAAATAGTATTTCGGGCTTGTTTAATTATCGTTTGCTGTATAATATCTTATTTCGGAAAAATAGTAGCTTGATTATATTAGTGGTTTATTCAAAGACAAAAGCCATGGACTTTAGATCACTTCAGTAATTTATTTCATCATATGCAAAACGTAGCGAATTGCTTAATTATCCTATACATAGACCATCAATTAAGCGATGAGATGATTGACAGATTTAAGATATTATATACACGAGTTAGCTGTCATAAGAATATAAATAAATTAATATATTGTTAATATTCATTGAATTTATTAACTTTTTGATAGTTAATTAAACCTTTAATATATATTTAAAGATAGCTTGATTTATTTTTAATATTCTCTTGGATTGTAGTCAGTAGATTAAGTTGAATCCTGGATGAATTACTTGAAACTGGGATTTGTTGAATAATATATAAATATAATTGATATGTATTTTCAATAGAAAATATGTGCAAGATTGTTCTATATAAATTATCAATATAGATATATCATTCTTACTTTCTAACAAAATTTATTACAAAGTGAAGAGTGCCATTTAACCCAGCGAATATTAATATTCATAGAATAAGATAATATAATTTAACTTTTATAAAAAAAATACTAATATCAAAACTATATGAATGAAAGTATATTTTTGTGATTATAAGTAAAATGATAATCTTAAATATAATTTTAAATTATATTTTAATGAAATATATCTTTATATAGTAAAATACACATAATTAAAACTTTATCAAATTTGGAATTATTTCTATTGAAGTAAAAATTAGACGAAATCAAGTCTGTTATATTTTATACATTTAAGTGACGAATTCAATTGATTTTCCATTTTCTAATAACCATCTTTTGTCAAATTCAATAGCAAATTTAAAAAAATAGGATGGATGGCTTTCCAAAAAGATTTTATACTATAAAAGTATTTTATTTCGTGTAATAGTCAAAAATTTATAATACAAGCAATAAATCAAATTGATATTATTTGATATTATCCAGAATGATTCCATTAATTTTACCAAAATATTTTATATTGTAATAGACCAAAAATGTTCATATTGTGTATGTTAATATGGTAATTAATCTTATATTCACCATGGTATGACAACATATAACTTAGTATTATTTATATTCACCTTCAATCAAGTTATATCAAATTTTTTGTGACATAATAAAAATGAATTTGACAATAAATGTATATTAAAATTCTAATTAGATAAAATTGATATAATATCAAGGTCAAAAATATTTTTTTTAATATGACTAGAAATTAATTTAATATATAGATCAATTTTGATAAAATAACCTCACATTTTGAAAAAGGCCGAAATTTATGCTTGCTTATGTCAGATATACTTTACAAAAGAATAAAATATGAACAATTTGCTTAGATTTTGAAAAAAATCTGAATTTAGAACTTATAAGATCTTTTAGAATAATAATAATATTTTTGAAATAAATTGGATTATTGGGCTAATATATTGAAAATTTTATTATTTGGTCTTTTATATGGTATAATTATTAATATCAACTTATTTTATGATAATATGATTTAAATAATACTTTATATACTTAAATTTTATGTATCAAGGTTGATTTTTGAATTATAAGTGATAAATTTAGTTTATCAAATCACTTTAAGATTGATTGATAAATTGAGGGAGGAAATTGAAAATGAAACAGAAAGTTTCAAAATCCTAATCCGTATATAAATCGAAATAATTTAGAAAAGCACATTTTGATTAAAAAATATGGATTCAGAAGCAGAGAAAATTGATCAAGCCAATATTTATTACAAAGATGGGCTAGTGGCTGTATGTATAATATTTGGTAGTGCTGGTGCAATATTATCACTTTATATATTGACTCAATTCTCTAAAAAGCCTAAACCTCTGCATATCGATACACGCCTCTCAATGGTCACAATAATCATAGGCTTTATAGGTTCTTTATCCAATATTGCAAAAGGAATAATGATGAAATGGCCTTATAACCTGTTTGCTTATCATGTATCAGCCTGCACTATCGATTATTTAACTGCTGGCTTATTTAATACAATTGACGATTATCCTATTGTATTATTAAGTGTAGAAAGAATGCTATTAATCATATTTAAAATATCTCTCCCAAATATCGTATGGAATTCTTTGCTTGGTACATTTATATTCATACATTTAGTACTGGTAGTGATTGTATGCCTTCAGCAAGAGTTTTTATTTTCAACTGTAGCATTTGGATGTATCTTAAATTTGTATTCCAATATTTCTTTTATAACTAAATATTTCGCAATCATTTACGCACTATCATTTCTATCAGTAATTATCAATTATTCCCTGATAATAATCGTTAATTATAATCGAACTACTAAAATTCAGCCACAATTAAATTTGGATAAAAACTTGGTCAAACGAGAAAATATGAAGGTTTTAATTCGATCATCTCTAATTGTAGTTTGTTTCATTGCTGCTTATATTGGTAAAGATTTGGGCTGGTTTTATCAGTGGTTTGCCGGTCGTCGAAGGCCTTGGACTTTAGATTATGTCAGCAATATTATGCAGCTGATGCATACTGTCTCCAACTGTTTGATTGTACTATACATGGACCCATCCTTGTATGAAGAAAATATGAATCGATTAAAATCAATGATGTCTTCTAGAAATCCTCAGATCAATCAATCGGAGGTCTAAAGCGCCAAAGAAAATAAAATGCTCTTTATATTTATATTAACAAATTCATTTTATAAATCATTTTATCAAATTCCAATGTAAGTATTATTAATAAAGAATGAGAGTTTATTGAAAATGCTTGATAATATCGAAGTTAATTGAAAATCGATTAAATGTTTAAGCATGTTGAGTTAAATAAACCTAGATTATATTATGTCAATTTATAATTGAAGGAATTTATTATTTTTCCTTATGAAAAAGCAATTCAATGATTTCATATATGATAATCAAAATATCTATAATTGAATAATCTTCAGTTGACAATAAAATTTATGACAAGTTATATGCATTTGCTCAGACCACACTTTTAAGTAATAAAGTATACTATTCATTGAAACTTACTTTATAATAATTAATATACACTATATTGACTAGATATAAATCAACCATTAACATAGCTCGTTATAACATGATGTAGCTGAATATAGTTTATCTATTCATATAATCACATTCCATAAAATTTATGATTATAAGGTGAATATTATGATAATAATATAATAACAATGACTTTATTAATTCAATAAAAATAATAATATTTTCAAATATACTAATACAACAATATAAGAATCCAAAATTTGAATATTTTTAAAATTTAATATAGTACTTATAACAATTACATTATAATTTTCCAAACTTAGATGATAGCCTATTTTTCATTAGAGTATAAAGTCCGAATTGGGTTTTGGACTGAATAAAGTGTGAAAAATATAAATATATAGTTAAGTTTTTGATCATCAAAAAATTAATTCTGTTCTTAAATATATTTAAAAAATTTTTATAATGCTTTTTATTTAATTATATCAATAGATATTCTTCACATTGATAACAGGTTTGAAAAACGTAAATGATATTTATTCACTATTATTGATATTTCATTTGATATAACTAATTCAAACTTGATATTGAATATTAAAGATAATTATTTATAATTAGTAATAAATGATAAAAATTTCAAAATCAGTTTGTATATAACACAATTTGTTATAAAATGGATTTACTTAATAAATAAAAAAGTATAAGATTTATAATAACCACAATTTCGTATATAAACTAACCTCAGAAGAAATCAATAAAGTGAGTGAAATATTAATATGGAAGAAGCAATCCAAATTGACAAAGACAATGCCTATTACAAAGAAGGATTGGTAGCTCTTTCCTTAATATTTGGCGGAGTAGGCGCAATTTTATCAATATTTATTATGATAAAGATTTCGAAAAAACCTCGACCGCTTCATATGGATACTATCCTTTCTTTTGTTACTATTGTTATTGGTTTTTTAGCGTCTATATCGAATATTGCTAGAGGAATAATGATTAAGTGGCCGTATAATATTTTTGTTTACCATAAAGAGGCGTGTATTTTTGAATATTTAACTTCTGCTATGTTCAATTCAATGGCAGTTTATTCTATTTCCTTTTTGAGTTATGAAAGAATGTTGTTAATAGTTTTTAAAATTACTATATCACGCAAAATATGGTATAGTTTGATTGCTATATTTATTTTTGTTCACATTGCTTTATTTCTTATAATCTGTACGCATAAGCAATTTTTATTCTCGCAAATCGCTTTTGGTTGTGTATCAAATTTCCATTCCAAAATTTCTGTGATGACAAAATATGTGGCAGTTATTTATTCCATATGCTTTTTATCAGTAGCTGTTAATTATATATCTATTATAATTGTACAATACAGGAGATCAATGAAAATGCAGTTGCGATTAAACCTGGACAAAAATTTAGTTAGGAAAGAAAACTTGAAAATTTTATTTAGATCTTCCCTAATTATTATTTGCTTTATTGTGGCATATATTGGTAAAGACTTAAGTTGGTATTATCAATGGGCTACTGGAAAATTAAGACCCTGGACCTTGGATTATGTTAGTAATGCGCTACAATTAATGCATCACGTAGCGAATTGTTGTATTGTATTATATATGGATCCGTCATTATATGAAGATACCCTAAATCGATTTAAACTATTGATATCCCTACGAAATCCATCTATTAATCGACCCGCCTAATATGATCTCACAAAAAAAGTATTTATAAAACTGAAAAAATTAAATTTTATGATATATCAATTTGAAGCTAAGATTTTGGATATATATTTATAAAGCTATTCGAAGCATCAACAGGATTAAATTGTATGCTTTTAATGTAAATGATATGTTCTAATGATGTTAATTTAGAAAATGAAGATTGAAAAATATTTCATTATAAAGTGTAATCAACTTTTTTATTGCTATTTTACCAAAGATTGGACATTTTTGATTATTTCATATTAAAATTTGATTTCCAATTATAAAAATATTGCAATAATTGAATTGATTTTGAATAAATTTTTAACAATAAAGCGCTTTTCATATATTTCATAATATTGAGGATTACTAAATTCAAAGTTGATTTAAACAAAAATTCTATATATTCAAAATATATATATTTTGAGCATTTGAGTGACTTTGATTAATGCATTACCTTGTTTTGAAAGAGGGCAAAATATCACATTGGGTTAATCTTTTTGGATTTTTTGCTATAATACATAGTATATATATATGGTAATATTGTTAATATTGACAAATATAGTCATTGAATTTACAAAAATAGATATTTATTTAATGAAAATTAGAATTGGTTTTCTAATTTTGAATCATGGACTCAAATTCAAAAATTTGTTAATAAATTGAAATGCTTTTCTAATAATCCTTCATATTGAATTAGATCAATTAATTTCAAATAATGATTTTCTTTTGATTAACAGAATAGATTAACTCAGGGTCTTTTTCAAATGTGGTCTCAAACTGAAAATAAATTCTGGTTGATGATTAATATACCTCTATTACTGACGGTTTTGAAGAATGCCATTAAATTTTTTTTCAATTGATTATATAGTTATTGATTGACAAATTATAAATAAAATAATAATATTAAATACTCAATGATATATATTGTCACGGGTCGGAGACCCTCTCAACCCTCACAATTCAAATCACTCATTATTACTAAATATATCCACCTGCAAGGTGATCAACAAATACCTCCAACCTTCGGAATCAATCATTTCACTCGACTTGTTACCCGAAGGCCAATAGGACACGTCAACTTAACTATAAATATTCCGATTACAATTCAGTTATCAAGTTGGTCCTCTTTCTAGGCACTGTCCTACAATATATGTTAATCAATAATCTATCCCTTTATATCATCTCACAGGAACCGTCGGGGAAGACGACTATTTACTTAATTTTATCACACACTTGACTTCACAGCCGGTATTTATATATGTAAGTATTATAAAGGATAAAAAAGTAATACCATATTAGAAGAGGATAATAATCAATTCAGTACATTGGTTTGCTTCAGGTTTGCTATTTTGATAATGCTAATTATCAAAAACTTAAAAAATAAAAATTTAGTGTATAATTTCAAAATATTTTTAAGGAAATTAAATGAGTATAAATTTTATAATAATAAATAATATTAACCATAATTATATTGGTGTATTTGTGGGAGAATTAATAAAATTAATAGACTTTTAATCCAATTGTATTTATCATATAATTTTATATACCTTTATACATAAAATAAAACATTTTCATTTTAAATCTCATTATTTCTGTTGTTTGTTATATAGATTTTAAATTTTTTCCAAATTTATAATATTTTGAATATTTTGCGGGTTCAAAATTAATCAAGAAATTGAAAATATGGCATTTTATGAATGACCTTAATTAATTTTTCAAATATTTAATTGAATTTGATTAGACTAAATATAGTGTTTTATCAGAATCTAATTATTTATCAATATGTTCGTTGCAAAGATATATCAATAAATTAAATAATATTCAAATCAAAAATATTTATCCACTAAAAGGTTGTTAATTTGATTAAGGTATGTTATATACTTTTAATAGTATTGAATATTTAATATATATTATGATGGATAGAGATTCATTCAATTTAATCAAAAATTTTGGAATTAAATGAAATAATTTAATTTTATTAGATTTTATAGTTTAAAATTTTGATTTTGAGGGTTATCTCAATGATAAAATAGCATATATAAAATAATTCACCTACTATAAGTATGATTTAACTTGATATTAATTTTAGCTTAAGATTTATCATATATTATGTGATAGAGTATATTCCATAATTTTTTTTAAAATTGACAAATTCCATTATTCCTAAAGGCTAATAAATCTGATATCTCTTTTATAATAAATTAAAATATAGCTAATTTAGTTTTATAAATTATATTTTAAATCATATAAAGAAAAAAATTATTGTTACAAAAAATATTTTTAAGGTTTATTTTTCTTAAAAAAGAAACAGGATTTCTTCATTACCTTATTGCACTATTTTGAAGTAATTAATAAATATGGTATTCAAATATAGCATTATATTTTTGATTTCTAATAGATCAATAAGTATAAAAGTCGATATTTACCCTATGTTTAGAAAATACCTAAGCCAATAATGAAAATGCAAGTATCTGAATTGATTCTATATTAATTTTTTGAGCTTATAGTGATATATAACTTAGTTTTTTAATATATTTTCCATTTTGTTGAATAATTTTGATAAATGTCGGGGCGTTAACACTGACAACAATGGGTTTTACGAGCTTAAACGGGGAATCGCCAGTGGTAAACGATAAATTACCAAGTAATTAAGGGAAATTATTGGGGTTCACCAAAGTAGGTGAAAATGACTTGTTACGAATCGGGTTCTTTGAATAAAGTAAATATCTCACGCTCGTCACGACTCAACACTTTTGTGAGGGTTACGAGAAAAACTTAGAGACGGTATACTTTTGAAAATGAAGATAGAAGATGTGTTTATTAGTTTGCTTATGATAATCTTATATTAGGTTCCATTGTTGATTTTTGTGGACATGAATGACTTACGAGCGGAAAGTAATAGGATCAACTAGTTCATGGGATGTGATATCTCCAATGTGACTTCGCGAATCCTGCGGTAATCGGAGTTTCTTGAGTAATTGACAGGATTATTCTCCATCATAAATATTCAATCGATTTTATTACAAGATTTATTTTAATTTGAAACTAAGTACAATAAAATATATTAAAATTCAGTAATATTTAATGATAATTAAAATTATTATAATTTATTATTATAATGTTTTAAATTATTTCAAAGTATATAGGAGAAAAAATCAATAGTCTTAATTCACCATGTTTTTCAATTGAAATTAAATAATTGTATTTGATAAGAGTAGCATCAGAATTTTATGATTAAATATATTTTTCATTCAAAGATTATTTATCAATAATTAAATAATATTATTCATGATTTATTGGATTTTAAGATTAATCACATATGTTCCACAATTTAAAATATTTAAATATCAAATTATACTATTTAAATTATTTAAAATATTCCCGCTTTTAGTTGCTAAAATACTTATATATGATTATTCTTTAATATTAAATTGTATTGCTTTTAAAAAATTTTTAAATTTATATTGAATAAAATTTTTGATCCCAATAGAAATATTGAATCATAACCTGTTTTAAAATATTACTCTTGATTATAATTAATATATCAGAATTATAATTCAGAATTAGCAAGCCACATTCTGAATATATTAAGATTCCTTGATATTAATTAGGGAAATATCATGATATCTTCATCTAATTGAATCCAGTGTGAATCTGAGTTATTTTAAACCAAACAAGAAAGATTATAATATCAAAATCATTTGATAATTGGTGAATGAATATTGAATTAGAGGTGAGGAATATGTAATATATTGGTATAATCTTTGTTTAGAAGTTGTTAATTTTATCAGGATTGAATTTCAATTTACAAAAAATATGAAGAAATTTATACAAAAACAATGTCATGCTTTTTTTATAAATATAGACTCACAGTTTATGACTCTTCCACATCATATATAACCAAAATAGGAAATTCAATTAAAAGTTTATTATAAAATATGAAGTAAATTAGAATTATTTAAAGTATTGGTTAATGATTTTAAACAATTTGAAATTAACCTACCTAGCCACACTCAGTTTCGTTTGGATTCAAAATCTAGCCAATATAGTTTTGTAGATTCTAACACTAATAACATTCAAAAAGCATAACTAGACAAATTAGTAGTCTAGCTTTTTTTGGAAGAAATTGGATTCAGTTTAAAACTCATTAATTTTTCAATCAATTGAAGTAACAGCTGGTTTTCAATAATTTCCATTATGGATTACTGTTTGAGAAATAAAATCTATGAATGAAATGGGATGATATTAAAATCAACGACGTTAATATGTATTACAAAGATGCATTAGTTGCTCACAGTTCAATATTTCGAAGATTAGGCGCGGTATTATGTACTTATATCATTTGTGAAATTTTAAAAAACTAAATCAATCCATATCGATACAATATCATCCGGTACACTATCGCTATAAGGCTTTTAGGGTCTATATTTAATATGGGTAGTAGTATAACTATCAAGCGACCATAAAATATATATACTTATTCTAAGGATGCTTGTATTGCAGAATATTTGATCGCTTGCACGTTTGATTTTCATAAAAATTTATTCAATTACTCTACTCAGTTTCGAGAGGATATTATTAATATTTTTAAAATGGAATTTAGTAGTAAAGTTTATATATTATACTCATTATATATATATATATATATATATATTTATATGAAAATGCATTTTATTAATGTTATTATCTTGTGCGTGCAAAAGAACTTTGTATTATCAATTATTTCATATGTAAGCTATAGCAACACTAATTCAAATTATGCTTATGTAACCAAGTATTTTGTGATTTGTTATATTAGAGATTTTTTAATAGTTATAATTGGCTATCTATCAATTGTTATAACCCATTATCAAAGATCAGTAAATCTCAATTAGTGTTACATTTAGACAAGGATATTGTTAAGAGAGAAAATTATAAAATTTTATTTAGGTTATCTCCCATTATCATTTGCTTTATTATGCCATACATTGGTAAAATTATAGGTTGGCTATATCAGTGGACCACGGGACTAAGACAACCTTGAAATAAGGGCTATATTGCCAATATTCTTCATGTAATGGATATAGTACTTGATCGGTTAATGGTAATTTTTATAGATCCTACCCTAACTGAACTGAGATTCATTTATTTTGAAAAGCAGATATCGAAATATTAATCATATACAAAAATTTACCACATTTTTTATACTATTTCCAAAATCATTTAATATATTTTAATGACCTAATACTCTTCAACTTCAAAATTTTTATTAATAAATTATTTGTTATTATCAATAAATTAAATATAAAAGATATTAATTTAATATAAGATTTATTCCAAGGCAAATTATAACTAATACAATATTTAAATTTTCAAATAATTTTGAGAGTGATGTAATATTTTGATATTTACTTATTATCAGCCTTCAAAGTGATTATAATATAAATTTATTTCCATTAATAGTCAATATTCCCCATTCACCACACCTTAAAATATCAGAAATGGAATAATAATATTTATGTAGTCATACAATGATTTTTAACTATTAATAGTTTAAATATTTATTTAATATTTTAATCTCTTCGTATTCATACATTTTGAGATAGTTATGAAGATTATCTTGTATAGGAAACATTTTAGATTTGAAGAACTAGTTTTTCTTACATTATATTTGGAGAATTGAAATTTATTCAAATTTCAAATTAAAAATTAAAAATTTTAGAAATTTATATCTTAAGGAATTCATAGGAGTTTAAAAAATTGTCTAATCTATCGCAATCTATTATAACGCTTTTAAAGTAGTCAACTATTGCAAATACTATAAATTTGCATTGGTCATCTATTACTTATTATTTTGCACTATGGGAGTGATTTATGTTTATTATAATTTGTCAAATTTCGAAAAAAAACGAAACTTATCGATATCGATACTATTCTGTTGAAATTACCATCACCATCAGGCACTTAGAATCGGTATTTAATATTTGTAGGAGTATACTTATTAAATGACCTTACAAAATATTTTTGTATTTTTTGAATGTTTGTGTTGCGAAGTAATTGATAGTTGAGAAATTTAATTTGATAGAATGCTATCCAATTGCTCTACTCAGTTTAAAAAGAATATTATTAATTGATTTAAAATTGAAATTCAGTAGTAAAGTTTAGTTTAAACTACTATTATTATTGATGAGTGTTCGTTTTATATTCGTCATCACTAATTTCGTTAATAAGAACTTTCTAGTATCAATACTAGCATTCCGATATAATAGCAATATTCATTCAAATACTCCATTTATTATACAGCATTTCTCAATTTCTTATGTAAATCTATTTTAATGATGACTATTAGTAGTGCATCAATCTTTATTGTTAAATATTGTAGATCAGTTAAGTTCTAATCAGATTTGAATTTGAAAAAGTATGATCAAGAGAAAAAATCAGAAAATTTTACTGAAAATATTTCTGACTATCATTTGGTTGATGATGTAGTATTTAGTTAAAACCGTTTATTGGGTATATCATTGGATCAGGAGTGAAAGAAGATTTTGGATTTCGGACTATATTGCCAATCTTCTTTACTTTATGTGTAATATAGTGAATAATGTGATTGCCATTTAAATGGACTTTCTACTATCTGAATTGGTATACCCTCATTTTTCAAAATTATTAAGTATAGGATAAATATATCTGTTATTAAGCTATTATTAGATTATGAACAAAATTTAAAATTTATATTATAATACATTATAATTATAATCTCATCATTGTGTATTTTGATCCTAATATTTAATTGGTTATAAACTATATGAATTGATAGTGATTCATTTGAAATACTAAGTCAATTAGATATTTTACACATTTTATAACAGCGTTAATTACAACTATCATATATTTATAAACAGTAATTCATTACAATTCTAAATATGACCAAACATATTGATCTTTGAAAATTTATTCCAATTGATTGAAAACAAACTTATATTAAATTCGATCTTATTAACCTTTAATAAATGAATTTTTATTTTTTTGAATAGTGTAACCTTAATTCTTTATTCCATATCAACTACACTCAACTCATTCAAAAAATGTCAATCTGAAGTATAGTAAACCTATAACAGTCACAAATTGTATCACATTTAACCAATCATATTATCTTATTTTGTAGTCAATACTAAAATTAATAAAAAATTAAAAAAATTAAGTCAGAAATGCAATATTTATTATTGGGTAAAATAAAGTTTAAAACCACAAAATCTGAAAAAATTCTAAGATATAAATATTATACAATGTCAACAATGTTAGAACCAATATTATGAATAGATGAATTCCGAAGCTATCAAATTAGACGAAGAAAATCTTTACTACAAAGATGGTTTAGTCGCTCAAAGTCTCATATTTGGTATTTTGGGAGTTGTATTATGCTCTTATATAATTCGCGAAATTGTCAAAAAACCCCGACCAATCCATATTGATACGATTTTGTCAGGGATTACAATTGCCATTGGGTTGTGCGGATCCATTTTCAACATTGCTCGAGGGATAGCTATCAAGTGGCCGTATAATGTATTCGCTTACTATATTGACGCATGCATCGTCGATTACTTGACAGCTTCTACGTTCAATTTGATAGGCGTGTATCCAATTGCGTTACTCAGTTTGGAGAGGATGCTACTCATTATTTTTAAAGCCAAATTCTCTAGTAAATTGTGGATATCCATCCTGGGGATACTATTAACCATTCATCTTATCATGACTTTAATCATTTGCTGGCAAAAGAACTTTGTGCTATCCATCGTAGCACTCGGCTGTAACAACAATATCCATTCATTTTACTCCTTCATTACTAAGTACTTCACAGTGTGTTATATTATATCGTTTTTAATTGTCACCTTCAGCTATCTATCAATAAGTGTAATTCAATACAAAAGGTCTATGAAATCCCGATTAGAGTTAAATTTAGATAAGGATTTAGTAAAGAGGGAAAATCGAAAAATTTTATTCAGATCAACCTTCATTATCATCTGCTTTGTAATTTCTTATGCTGGTAAAATTACTGGTTGGGTCTACCAGTGGATTACAGGTCAAAGGAGACCTTGGACTTTGGACTATATTGCCAACCTTTTTCACGTCATGCACAACGTTGCAAATAGTTTAATTGTAATTTATATGGATCCTACACTTTCTAAGTCAATATATAATAGGTTTTCAAAGTTAATGTCTAGAGAATAAATTATGTTAGTTTTTTTGATAACAATTGGAATATTATAACCCATTACATAAATATTATTATAATTTTGATTAAATATGATTAATAAAAAATTCTATTGTAACAATAATATGGATGGATAGTCTTTAATCCAATATTTCCAACTGTTGAGATATTATATACTATATATAAAACATTTTAATATATATTTTCTTCAACTAAATATTTTAATAATTTTAAATTAACCAAAAATTCATGCAATGATTGCATATATTGTTCTTTCAAAGTTTTATCACAATTGAATGCATAACCATGGCAAAATAGAATGAACGCTTTCAACCTTGTTAGAATATTATTATATTTACATACATCTAATCCTCAATCTTGGACAATTTCTTGATGGATATAGCCATTTTAGTTGAAAATTTTCAATTTGAAATAGCAAGCCTACCACGGTTTCAGTTTAAATCAACTCATAACCAATCAACAAATTATTTTTTATCTAAAGCAATAATGTGATCAAAAATACTAAACAATGTGAGAAAAGCATCACTTTTCATTTGATAAAATAGTAATGAATTTTCGCACCAATAAAGTTCTAAGTCCTAATAATGATTTAAATATTCTGTAATATCATCAATTTGATTCCAAAGAGTCATTGATGGATTCCGAAGCCATTAGAATAGACCAGGATAATTTCTATTACAAGGATGGGCTCGTAGCTCAAAGTTTGTTATTTGGAATTTTGGGAGCTATATTGTCCAGTTATATAGTCATTCAAATATTTAGAAAACAGAGGCCCCTCCATATCGACACGATCTTATCGCTATTCGTGGTGGGATTGAGCCTGTTAGGATCTATTGCCAATATTGGGAGGGGCATAACGATCAAGTGGCCGTACAATATCTACGCGTTCCACATCGACGCGTGCATTGTGGAATATTTGACAGCTGGAGCGTTCAACAATCTAGCGGTATATCCCATCGCACTCCTCAGCCTTGAGCGCATGCTATTAATAATTTTTAAACTGAAATTCAATTCCAAAATATGGTATACAATCCTCTCCATATTGATGACCATTCATATCGTCATTATATTGATCATATGTGCCAAAAAGAACTTTGTCTTATCCATCATCGCACTCGGCTGTAACAATAATCTTAACTCTGGATTAGCTCACTTGACCAAATATTTTGCAGTATGTTATATCTTAACATTCGTCATTGTTACATTATGCTATTTCGCAATTATTCTTGTCCAATACCAAAGATCTATGAAATCTCAACTGGAATTGAATCTTGATAAGGATTTGGTAAAGAGAGAGAATCAGAAAATCTTATTGAGATCTTTACTCATTATCGTTTGCTTCGTCGTCTCCTATATCGGTAAGGTTGTCGGGTGGTGCTACCAGTGGTTTACTGGGCTGAGACGACCGTGGACTATGGAGTATATTACAAATTTGCTGCTACTCATGCACAATGTTGTTAATTGTCTTATCGTTATTTATATGGATCCAATGTTATCTGAATCGATTTCCAAGATGTTCTCAAAATTCATTACTAGAGATTGAAGTATTAGAAAATTGTTAAAATCCATTAATATTTTTTTAACTTTTTATATTGTATTGATCCTTAAATCTTAAAACTAGAAAATTGAATCTTCCTTTAAGTACAATTGATGAAAATTGATTCGATACTTTCTCTTATACCAAATTATATTTGGAAAATATAAATCTAACTTCAATTTACTTAAATAGATAGGTATTATATATACCCTTCTAGCAGGTACTGAATTTAAAATATTAGACATTATCTAGCATATAATCGATTCTGTATATCAAAATTACTTTGCTGAATTATAATTGTTAAAATTTGAAAATCAAATATAATCTAAGAAAAATCTTTAGTAAAATAAAATTTTATATATTAACTAAGGATATTCAATAATACTATTTTATTTTTTTGTATTATTTTACTACATATATTTTTTAAACAATCTGATAATATATGAATTAAGATTAAGTAATCTAATAGGGATAGAGTATTTGTTATAAAATAAGTTATCATACATCAGACTTAGTAATCATAATATAATATTTGATAAATTATTTAATGTTTAAAAATATTATATTACATATATAATCGATATATCTTGTTTACTATTCATTTTTCAAAAAATATACAAAATCTGATTTTTTTATAAGGTAATACAATTTTTGAAAAAAATTATAGCACTAATGTATATAATGATATTTTCATTCATAATATATACTGTACATTATGCTGATAGACTGTTATTAAATAAATAAATATTTTATATGCGAAAACTTAAATATACTTTGAATTATTATAATTTAATATATAATCTTTAATAAATTAAGATTTTCAAAGATATGCTTTTATTTTACTATATCATACAAATCAAAATTTGGTAGATAAAGAGATAGAATTTATATTTGATTGATATATATTTAAAACAAAATAAAATATTATATTTTATATTATTTTAAATTAAAAACTACTCTACATATATATTTCTTCAATTTTCTAATCCATTAAAATATTAGTATATAATTTATTTATGTAATGTATAAATTCAATAAGTTTATATATGATATTAATATTTATGCTTTATAATATTCCAACTATGATATTAAATTGGTGATAATATTCATTGAAATTCAATTCAATAATAAACAAAGCATTAATAATAATGATTTTCACATCAATTAATTTATATAATAGCTATAAGTAAAGCATTTTAATTATTATTGCTGAAATTACATATTTTAATCAAGTAATTGATTTATAAATGGTTTTTACAAATATTGTTA
Organism: Conidiobolus incongruus B7586; assembly: GCA_000697335.1. Taxonomy (NCBI): domain Eukaryota; kingdom Fungi; phylum Entomophthoromycota; class Entomophthoromycetes; order Entomophthorales; family Conidiobolaceae; genus Conidiobolus; species Conidiobolus incongruus. Next base: position 8,843 of record JNEM01014556.1, on the reverse strand, counting down.
TACACATTTTAATGAAATTTATATCTACCCATTGTATTTCTAATAAATTCTATTAAGTTAGTGTCAACTACCTCTAAGATCCGCCAATGAGGAGCTGAAGAATTCACCACGAAGTCATCACATTGATGTATAAGGATTCCCCAACTCATTAGTAGACACAAACGCATTATCCAGCGATTACTTCCTGTAGTTAACCAAGTTCCTCCCCAGCTAACCATTACACATAGCAGGACAAATGTTAATCTGAATACTGATGTCTGAGGTGACTCTGCGAGGGGAACTTCTTTGAATGTTACAGGAGATAAAATAGAACGTAACAGTACCATAATGATAGCTAACTAATGTGAATAAAATATTATAACTCTGAGGAACTTATTTATTAATTATTAGATCTGTTAAAGGAATGACCAGAATAGCTCATCTAGCTATTCTGATGTGTTCTCTTATACTTCTTTTGGCCTTCTTTGTCTTCTTTGTCTTCTTTGTCCTTTTGTCTTGTAGTGATTATTTCAAGGGAAGTGGAACTTTAAATGTTCCTATTATATCCTATTTTAGGTAATGTACGTTGACTCGTGACAGTTAGATGTTCAATATTTTAAAATTTTATTAATTTAAAATCAATTGAATTTATGTTTAGTCAGTAACCTTTTTTTATAAATTGATCAAATTTGATCCATTGAAATTGTTAAATTCATTTAAAAATAAATTATCAAAATATGAAATACCATTTTGTTGAAATAATAATACTGAATTTCTTCACTTCAACCATTAAAGAATTTAATTTATAGGTAATTTGAAAAACCAACAATGATATATAAAAAGGAATTATTTGAATAGTAGAATCAATTGTACAAGTTAGTTTTCATAATTATTCAAATGAATTTTTTAATAACTTTGATTTCGGCATCAAGTTAAATTTCTGAAGTTTTCCCGATCCAGTCATATTAAAAATCAATTTATAGATTTATAAGCTTATAATGCTGATAAATTACCATATTTTTTCAGTAATGACAATAACAAGGAATCTATCTCGATATATCAATCGGCGAAATATTCAATTTCAGTGTTTCAAGTGATGATAAATTTGAGATAATTTCGCCTCTCTTAAATTTTATGGCATCAAATTAAATATTTTAAAAAATTGGATATAAAATGAATATTTCAGTATAGAAAGAAGATGTTTTATTATATTTTGGGATTATATATATTTTATTATTGATATGATGTATGTGTTAGTGGTAACAATTAATTCTTTTGGGATTTTGAATGGATTGCCAATTCGAAATAATCAATTGGATAATAGTGAAATCGTTAGCACGAGATTTAAAATGATTGACTTAAATCAATCTGGCCATTATAATCCAACAATTCAAGATTGGACTATGTTTAATAGTAATACAACCAATTCAAGGAATGCGTCAAACTTAATTTCTATGGAAGCACACTACATAAAGAATTCAGAAACAAATAATAATTCAAAGGATATTGTTTTAAATTCAATTGTTGACAAGGTAGGAGGTGATAAATTCAACCCGCAGAAAAAATTGGATAGTTTCAATATTGTACAATCCTCCCACAACATTGATAAAGTGATTACCGAAGAATCTGATGAAGATTTGATCAACATTAAATTGAATATTGGAAGGAGTGGGTCATCAATGAATACTGTAATTCAACCAAATTTAAAATTGATTGATAATATTAACAATATATCTCATACTACGAAACCCAAGTTAACTGAGCTTCCTCCAATCAGTATAATTTTTGATCAGTCGGGACCTTGGGATTCTGGGGACAATAATGTAAATAATTCCAATCTGAATAGTGATAGCAATAATAAGGAACCAATTGATTTGGATTGAATTCTAAATCTATCGAAACCAAATAACATCGAACAAAATTCCAATTATAATGTAAATGGAACTATATTCAACAATCCCATTGAGCTAAACTCAACTATTAAAACCCCATCCAAACAATCCAAACCCAGCAACAATGACTTCAACACGTCTAAAGCTCCAATTAATTTTGAACTCCAACTCAGAAAATTGACACTAAGAACTCTCTCAGAAATCTTCACGCCATTCCTACCAATGCTTCACGGTCTTGACCAAGCGTTCCAACAATTACTCCAAATGATATCGCCACTCACAGACAGTATCCCATAGCCAATACCTTGCTCAATAATTTGGAGACTGACGGTATCCTCAATTTCCCTGAATATTTGAAATTTAGAAATGTCCTCGATACAGTCATAGTGGCTGGAGATTTGGAAAGTTTTAGGAATTAGCTACTACTATTAAAGATGCTTTTTGCAATGAAGAATTAAAATATGTTACCATTTTTTAATTGGATCAATAAACAAACTTTAATAGAAAATTTAATATTGTTAGATTTATTTAAAATTTAATACTTATTTCACTATATTGTTAAAATAGTATAATGCGATATATATATTCAATATTCTTATCTTTGAAATAGATTCAATTTGATTATTTTCGAAATATTATATTAATAATATTCGTTTTATTGGTATTGAATCTTTATTAAGACTTTAATAGATTTAGGGTTTAATATGAACTCAATATATAATTTTAATAAAGTATAATATTATCAAATACTATTACTGCAAATTCTATTAGTATTACATTTTTTATTATTATCTAGTTCAATTAATAACTATTTTAGGTTTAATAAATTTTTACTAGTTCTTTTTAAAAATTATGAGAAATTGGATATTATTTCATGATATTGAATGATAATATAACAATTTAATTAAATTTCTAATTTGATTTAGTTGGATCAACGATATAAAAAGGTATCATAGTAATAGTATAATTTACGATATTAAATTTGAATAATTTTGTATAATGTTATCAATTCAAATTATTATATTTGACATTTCAGGAAAATGGTAATTTCAAAACCATTAATTTAATGAATTTAATGGTCTTTCTCAACTTGTAAAGCTCAATATTTGTAGTTTTGTTGGAGTTAATAGAAACAGAAAATACACCCAGAATTAAAATCAATGAACTCAAGTTTTAAAAATGAATAGCTCGTTTTACAGTTGAAAGCGATATAAAATATCCGCCAATAAATCTCTGGTTTAAAAATTGATAATAATCCAAATCGTTTGTTTATACAATTTTATTAATTACAATTCACATTCAACCCTTAATAAATACCTCCTCTCGGTACACTACCACCCAGTAGACCGTAGAGTAAAGTCTTGACCAAACTCATACCTGGGATTGCGTCAATACCCGGCGAATTTGTCAACGGCTTAGGAATATTGAGGCTTGGGGCAACTGGTTCATAATTGGGGTCCACAGGTGCTTGATGGAAGTCGCCGTTAGGAATAATTCGAGGACCTTGACCTGGTTGTATTTGAATGTCAAATGGACTTTGGTTTATATGAGGTTGGACACCTTGATAGGGCTGTGGTGGGTTAAAGAGACCTTGCAGTAGAGGTACTGGTGTTGTGGTGACAACTGACGCGATTAATATGAATTGCTTCATTTTGAATTAAGTTTAAAAAGGTTATATTGACAATCACTCGTATTTATATAAATTGCAAAAGTGTCAATCGCGTGTGATATCACTCATGCCTTGGCACGATTTTGAAGGTTTTGTTAATATTTTAATAATGCAATGTTTAAAAGTTTCAGAATTATGTTATTGCTTGAATTTTTAAAATTATTAATAATTATAATCTTAAAATAAATTATTTTGAATAGATTAGGTAAGATATTCACTATTTTCAAAAAATATATATTTGGCATTAAATTTAATCAAAAATCAAATTCAAGTAGCCATTAAGTAAAAACTTAATAAACAAATTGATATTTATTAAATTTCAACAAAATTGAATATGAATATAATTTATTTATATTGCACTGAATAATCTATTATCAACAGGATTTTTGGGCTGTCTACTTAAAATTTTAATTATTTTCATATTTTTTAAAAATGATTTTCTAATAGGTTGATAAAATTTTCAAAAATTTTAATTAATAAAAATTAAATCATAATAATTTTATTATATGGGTCTTTAATCAAAAATTTTTCAAAATTGTCATTTTATACATTATGACATTCATTATAATTATTTATCTCTTCAAAAGATCAAATATTTAAGTGGTTCAAATTTCATTACTTAAAATATTCAATCTTATTTGGAGAATATTAAGATTGTAAGGTGAAAATTTCGATTTTCGGAGAATTTTAAAGAGTTAATATATTAATCAATTTTAATTAATATTGAATATAATTAAAAATTCTAAATATCTAAATAAAAACTAATAATCCATTCATTCAAACTTAATATTTATTGTCAATTGCTCAGAAAAGCAATTGTGGAATAATATTCAAAATATGAATTTTAACCCAATAATGTTATGAAAATATTTGATATTGTTTAAACTTGGCAATACGTAGAATTTTAATATAATTTTTTTGAATCATATATATAAACAATTATTTCAATTTCTCAACTATCTTTATTAATTATAATTCTTACTCAAAGTAATTTTTATATTAGTATTTTTAATGTTCAAAGTTGCTGATTTTGGTCCATAATAGTTTTATCAATTCAAATGCAACAATTCCCAATTTAAGTTAAATTTATTTGCATAATTATGAGTAAAATATAATACCTCAGCAATTAGAAAATATTCAAAATATTATATTATAAATATGTAATTTCAATTAAAACTTTTTATTTAAATCCCAAATATTTAGGATTTGTTCTCTCGATACTATTGAAAACTTCCAGATGGATTCATATAGATAAGGATCCATATAAAGAACTGTCAAACGATTCACAACATTGTGCATGAGATGTAATAAACAAGCTACATAATCTACAGCCCAAGGCCTTCTTAACCCTCTAAGTCACTGATAACACCAACCTATAAGCTTACTCACATAGGACATGATAAAGCAAACAATAATTAGAGAAGATGAAAATTAAAATTTTCTGATTTTCCTTTTTCATCAAATCCTTATTCAAATTCAATTCGAGCTGTGATTTTACTGATCTCTGGTGCTGAACAATAATAATACTCAAATAGCACAAAGTGACAATTACAACGGATAAAACATAAAATTGCAAAATATTTGGTTAAGTATCCAAAGCTAGTATTCCAATCGTTATTACATCCCTAAGAGACTATAGAGACGACGAAAATTTTTCATTACTGATTAATATCACATTGGTTAGATGAATAATCATAAATATTATTAGAATTGTTATCCAGATTTTACTACTAAATTTGGTTTTAAATATGATTAGTAGCATCCTGTTAAGGCTGAGTAGAGCTATGGGGTAAACACCTATCAAATTAAACGTAGAAGCTGTCAAATACTCAACGACGCATACATCTATATGATAAACGAACACATTATAAGGCTACTTCATACCTATAACTCTAACAAAAATAAACACGAAACCCCAGAACCCAATAGCAATAATAATTCCGGACAAGATTGTATCGATATGAATGGGCTTTGGTTTTTGTTTCAAATTTTATGAATGATATATCCGCATAATAAAATACCTAAACTACCAAAGATTAAACTTTGAGCCACCAATTCATCTTTACAATATCCGTTATCTTCTTTGATTTTTCTATAGTTCGAATTCATTAATATAAATTGAATATTTAAATAAATTTTATAAATTGTGACTTGATTAATTTTTAACTCATTAACAAGTTTTAAAGTGAGAATTTTAATTAATTATTTGATTTGATCATAGTCATTTTAGGCAATTGTATATGTATATTTGAAAACTTGGTTATTAAGATTGGTTTATTGATGAATTTGATTGAAACTTGATCTACAGTGTAGAAATGAGTATACAATATCGGCTTAACTGGTTAGAATTGACAATTGGTTCGATTTGATCCAATTATCAATATTATAGTAATAAAAGTTAGTTTCCCTTTTAATTGTATTGAAATAATAATTCAATAAAAGAAAAAATATTAAGAAACAGTATTTAATTTAATATTAATTGTTTAGATGTTGGAAATATGATTCTTTGAAAATTTTATTAACCTTTACAAACTACTATTTTAATAATACAAAAAATAAAATTATTCAAATATTGCAATTTTTAAAACTTGTTTCAATTATCTTTTGAATATTTTCAATTCATTCTATTGTCTTCAATTTATTTTTATTCAGACAAATATACGTATGATCATAAGGAAATATGAAATAATAAAAATGTTAAAGAAAATAATTGAGTTGGATATATTGCTAATAAGTTTTATTTTGTTCACGATTTATTGCACTATATATTATTTGTACACTATCAATATACTTCAAAATGTTTTTATTTATATTGTTTGATATCAAATGTCCTTGCAATTTGTGTTAAAAATTAGCTTAATGTAAATGAGATCATATCAAAAACATAGATCCATCAAATTTTTTAAATCACTTAAGAAATATTAAATCATATAAAGAATATATTGATAGTCAATTATATAAAATTGGATTAAATTTTAGTGATTCAAAGTTGTCATTTTATTAGCAAAATTTTTGAATTAAGCACATTTAAATAGAAAACTATATTTAATTTGCATTAATATTAATTTAGATTATATATACATATTAATTTTAGATTTTAATATTGTAGTTGATATAAGTTTACAATATATTCAAACTAAAATTGTAAAAAATTAATCCTCTATGTTAATTTGATACAGTTCAAAAAAAGGAAATATAATATTTAGAATCACCTATAATATAAAATAAAACCAAATCTATAAAAGTACTATATAATAAAGAACAATTGATGAATATTTTAATAAATTAAGGAGAAAATTAATATTAGCAAAATAAATGAATATTTTGATTAATTACAATATATGGAAATATCCTTATTGCACATTATAATATTCAACTGCAATATTAGAATCAACAATTGATATGAAACCATGAATATTACATTAACCATTAAAGATTTTATAATTACCCAAAAAAGATATTGAAACTATCAATTATCACCAACTCCAAATTAATCCTTATATTTGTATAAATCTCCAGCCAGAATACCATTCTCCATCACATTTCTAAACTGCAAATAACCGGGCACATTCAATAAGCCTTCATCTTTGACGCCGTTAACCAACTCCCCCATGAAAGGGATCTGGTCGGAAAAACTCGAGAATTCTTTAAGAGATCGTTGGGAGGATTGGTCAAGGTCATGGAAGAGTGGTTGGAGCGGGGAGAAGATGTCGCTAAAGCCGGATAGTGCGGTTTTTTTAACACTTGTTGATATATCTAACAGTGAGTTGGAGGGTTTTGAGCTGGATGGTTGCGTGGATGTAGGTTGTTTTGGAGGTGGCAATGGTTTCATTTCGGTATTGTTATTGCTGCTGTGATAACTATTCCATGAATTGCTATTATTAGGTTTTGAGGTTGGGGTTGGTAATTCGGCGATTGGTTCGGGAGGAATGGTATTAAAACCTTGACTAAATGGATTGGGTTGGTTAAAGATGCTACTGATAGGGGGAAGTGGAGTTGGTTTGGAATTCGAAGGATTTGAAGTTGATGTGGATCCGGATTGTAATGTAGAGGCTGGTGACTTTTGATCTTCTGAACGAAAAGTATCTGAAGATTGGTTTTCAAGTATATTCAATTGGGCATTGATAACATCTTTAGATTCCTTGACTTTGTTTTCAGTAGGAACTTTTTCAACTCTAGGATGATTGAATTGATCATTATGATAAAAAATAGGTGAAGTTGGCTTCATTTCAGAATTAATGAGGGAATCAGGCATCAATCCATTTTGATTGTTAGTCAAAAATATTTGATCTTTATCTTGTATTAGGTTATCAGATGTTGAACTACTACCCAGAACACTTAAATAAAGATTTTCAAGGTCTTTAGTTGAGTCATTATCCTTTTCATTGGTAGTGCTAGCAGGTTTACTTAGAGTAATATGACTATCTGAACTTTTAGGAATTGTCTCATTAATAATAAGTGTCGCAGGAATTTTACCCTCATTAACTTTGGCGTTATCACCAACTTTACTACCATTAACCTGAGTACTTTGACCAAAACCCCAATCGAACAATGGAGACGCAGTAACTAAAGATACAACCAATAACTTGACCAAAGCACTCGATTGCATACTGTCAATATATTAGACCTTGATAAATCGATTAAAATATCTAACACTCTCACCGTTATGTCCAATTTATAGTTATAAATTTTAGTTCAAACTCTGCCATGATTGTAAATTGAGGAATAGCACCATAAAATTGTAAAAATTTTAATTTTACCACTTTTATAATATTTTAGGTTAATTCAAGTTTGATAGGTTTTATAATTAATGGATACAATTTAAGGATGAATGATTATTTTGATATTATTTTATGTTAAATATAATTATTATTCAGTAATTTTCTTGTTGAACTATTCATTATAATTGAAAAATTATTAAAATTTGAAATAATTTGAATAATAATATTTTTCTGTAAATGAAAATATAATCAAGGGTGTAAAACTTACAATATAGTATTTAAGTTGTAATTCATATCATATAAATTAAAAGACATAACTATTACCATAGAATTGAAGAAATGGGAAATTTTTTAATTTCTGATTTTTCAAACATAGTATTAGTTTCAAATAAAAAAATATATACAAAACAAATAGGAAAATAAATAGTTTTGAATTATATATAAATATATATATAATAACTTTTTTGATTAAAAAAATAATTTTTTAAAATTAGTTGTTTAATTTAATCATGTTTAAACCAAATAGTAATCATCAAAAGTTTTTTATTTTAGTATTAGTAAAACTTAACCATAAACCCTTTA
>JNEM01014551.1:0-17438 GCA_000697335.1 Conidiobolus incongruus B7586 | reverse complement strand
TAACACTCACAAAACGTATTGAGTTGTGACGAGCGTGAGATATTTACTTTATTCGAAGACCTTGATTTGCAGTAAGCTATTTTCACCCAATTTGGTGAACCCTCTTAATTTCCCTTAACCTTGTGGTAATCTATCATTTACCACTGGCGATTCCCCGTTTAAGCTCTAAAAGACTACCTCCTCCCACGTTTACGGTCGTCATTCGTGGCGATTCCACCAGGGATTACTATAAACAACTTGAGAAAAGTCGAAATAGTCAATCAGATTATTGCATAACTACCCTAATTGTTAGATTAAAGTGACGTATAACAACTCCACACGTAAAACCCTCTTCGGATTCCTCCCCGCGACTTACAGTACGCGAATGGAAGAACATCCCAGCCCTACCAGTGGGCCACCGCCAAGAAATCCACCGGAGCTATCTACAAGTAGCTACCCAACGCCTGCTATGACCCCAGCAGCATCCGAACCCCCTCCAGTAGGAGAAAGTCAAGCTTCACAAGAAAGTACTAGAGGCGGATATCGATCATTCGAAAGTCGACGAATCCCGTCCGATCCGGTGCACCGCTCTATTAGCTCCCAATCGTCTCACTTCACCCGCCAACAGCAGGATGAAATCTCAAGTAGGATCGATGACAAATTAGAAGGGTTCCTTGCAAGATTAGATACTCAATTGGAATCTAAAATAAAAACCTCGATTCAAGTGTGCCTAGACGAAGCATTGGGTCGCCCAGCACAGATCGAATATGGACCATCTCCTGTTACCTCCCAATACCCTCGTAACGTAGTGGAAACCCCCTACTCGTGCGTAGGAACCAATCAGCAAGTGACCTATGGAGGACACAACAGCAACTACGGCACCAAGCGAGCCCCAACCTCCACACCAGAATGGTTGAAATCCATTGGACCAGTACCTGATGGACAAGATGACCGAATCCTGTGGATCGAGAGACTCACCGCATTGGGTCGTTTAAGTAACACGCTGGTAGCCCATTTAGCCGCCGATATTTCCTCTAAGTTTCCCCCACAAGAGCAGCTGTCAACCGCTACCCTCCTGGGTAATACCCTCAACATGTCTTGGGAACAGTTACGCTTAGAACTAGAGAAGGTCATGATCCATCCCTCTTACTCTGCACAATGTGAAGCAGAATATATGATGGCGTTCCAAGCTGAACGAGAATCCGTAAGGGCCTGGTACGAGCGACTGGATAGACTAAGTAAGCGCTGCCGCTCAGGAACCCCCGTCCCTGTACATCGCAGATTCTATGATGGTTTGAAGAAAGGACTCAAAAACGGTCTTGCATATAAACTCAAGGGCGCAAGAGATTGCCTCCTCAATGAACTTTATCCAGCGGCCGAAGAGTTGGAATCTGATTACCTATATGCTTCTCAAATGGAAAAGATCCGAGATGCCATGAAAGGTGTAGACCTTTCCAGGTCCAACACAAAGGAAGGTTACAAGACCCCCTTCAATAAGCCCGCAGCGGCCCGAGGAACTTTCAACAACAAAGCCCAATCAGGGAAGAAGGGCACCGAACTTAATTTCATTGGAGCCTCTAATTTCGAAGAAGTGGAAGAAGCAGATGACCCCCTGGGCGAAATACCCGAGGAAGATATTATTCCCCAAAACACATGTGTCGAATATGCTGACAATGAGTCGGACATTGAAACGGGCTATCCCTCCTCACACGAAAACTATCTTATCGAGCAATTGATGGCCGAGCGCCGCACTCGCAATCAAGCTGAAGAAGATCAACCCGCCAAAGAGCTACCCTTCGCTAAGAAACCTAGAGGACGACCCCCAGCCGCAAAGCTCAAGCCCAACCAAGAGCCTTTTACCACGACTGAAAACAGTCTTGGTAAAACAGAGGTAAGTAAAACCTCCGAAGACCAACCAGTCACCATGGAGGTAGACGAACCTGACGAAGGTGAGGTTAAGGAAGGAAAGGAGGTCGCTCCAAAAACTCCGTCAGGAAAGGTTAATCTCCCTCCCACCAATGGGAAGAAATCAGATCTTGATCCCAGGAAAAAGGGAAATCAAGACTCGAGTCTCTCTCACCAGCCATTAATGAAAGGGCGGAAGTCGAAAGCTAAAACTTTACCGGTCAGCAAGAAAATTTCCCTGGAAGAATTTAAGGAGCTCACAGCTACCAAACAAGCGAAGTACTTAAAAACTTTGAAATGGGATCCAAATCAGACTCCATATCCTGAGGACTTGTTCAAGAAGCCCCTCACTCTTGAAAAAGCCCCTGTGGTATCCACTCCTTCAGAGCACTCCTCACTGCAGGAACTCCGAGCTCAGATTGCTGACGAGCTAGCTGAAAAATTCCTTGACGCCCCAATTACCACGACGTGGAGAAAGCTGAGCCTCGTAAGTCCAGTGTCTCGGGCAAGCCTTCAAAGGAAGGTGTCTCCTAAGACCATGGTCGAAGGGATGTCAATGGAGGAAGAGGAATCTGAATTCTTCAATTCCTCAGAAGAGTCACCCGATTGTTTCCAAGTGGAAGCAGAACGAGAAGCAGAAATGGCTAATATCACACCCTCCACTCTCGCCCTGTACGCATCGGAAGACATCAAGCTAACCCCAAACTGCAGTAGAGTATATAACACTGGCCTGACGTTCACGGTACCATGCGAACATGTTGTGGTCATGAATGACAGTCGAATTCATCCTCTCCATGAAGGAGTGATCTTAGAAGAGCACGTCTTCTACCCTGGGCACTGGAAGGATATTGAAGTCCACATCACTAACCCTCAAAACGAGGATCAGACTCTCCAAGAAGGAGAAGTACTTGCAGTACTCACCTTACGGCCTTGGAAAACTCATCAAGGAATGCTCGTTCACTCAATTGAACCACACTCCACCGAAAAGCAGATATCAGAATCAGCCTCGGTGCCTGTGACGTGGCCCAATCATACTTTAACTACCCCTACCGAAAGGAAATACTGTCCGCGTATGGAAGTTCAGATAAAAGGTGAACCATATCACACTTACGTGGATTACGGCTCAGGGTTGAGTTTTATATCGAAGGACCTGGCTGACGCCTTAGATATTTCGTATGATACGACCAAAAAGACAGTGTTCACCACTGTTACTGGAGCTGAGAGTTCCCTAGGGCTGTCCGAACCGGTTCAGCTGCAAGTCAAGAGTATCCTTTTTAAATGGGAATTCCAAATCATCCCAGCTAACAGGATTAAAATGCTCCTCGGTATCGACTGGCTATACTATATGGAAGCCATGTTCCGTGTGGCAACAAACACCATCTTCATTACCCACGATGGTAAGCACGAGTTCGTTAAGATGGTCGCCCCTCGTAAGAGACCCATTGGCTCACGAGCAAATATTACTCCCCCGCCCGATGTAACTTTAGTGATTCCCGGGGGGACTGAATGTCAATTGGAGGAAGAGGGCGAAATTCAAGATATTAGGCATAACGTCGGTCCAGGACAACATCGTACCAAATTAACTACTTATCTCGAATCCCAGAATGATCTGGTTGCCATGAGTCTGAACGAGCTCCCAGGAGCAACCTATAAAGAATTCACCATCGATCTCATTCACGGAAAAGAGAAACCTATTAATTGTGGTAACTCGGTTGTTGCTCATCACCTGCAACCCAAGATTCTCGAGGATATGAAAAATATGCTTCAGGGCAATATAATTGAAAGGACAACTTCTGAATGGAATTTCAGAGTTGTGATCGTTCCAAAAAAGAATGGGAAGCTACGCATATGCGTAAATTACAAACCTTTGAATGATATCACCATAAAAAATCTCTATCCATTACCCTTAGTGCAGCAAGTCTTAGATGCACTACAAAAGGGAAGAGTTTTCTCTTCACTTGACCTTATGTCGGGTTACCATCAAGTAGTGGTCAAAGAAGGTGATCGTGAAAAGACTGCTTTCAACATTCCCAATGGGCGGTTCCAGTACAAGAGGTTACCGTTTGGGGTGTGTAACGCTCCCGGATTCTTCCAGGAAATGATGAATGTTATCCTTCAAGAGTACCTTTACAAATTCGTAGTTGTGTACCTGGATGACATCCTTATCTATTCAGAATCTATCGATGATCATCTAAACCATTTAAATTTAGTATTTGAATCTCTTCGGAAGTTTAATCTGCGTATCAATTCAGAAAAATGTCAATTTGGTTTCTCTGAACTGGGATATCTAGGTCATGTCGTGGGTAATGGGAAGATTAAACCCGACGTGAGCAATCTAGATAAAATTAGGGCTCTCACTTCCCCTAAGGATGTGAAAAGCGTCCGGGCTTTCCTAGGACTCACAGGTTATTACCGAGCATTCGTGGAAAACTACTCCAGCCGAGCTCGACCGCTAACTCGCCTCCTCAGGAAGGATGCTCCCTTCAATTGGAACCATGCTTGTGAACGGGCTTTTCACGACTTAAAAAATACCCTCCTCCAGGAGCCAGTCCTAATGAATCCCGATTACAACAAGGAATTCCTTTTAAGCACCGATTCGTCTGGGTACGCCATGGGTGCTGTATTGGGACAGCTTGATGATAACGGACATGAGCACCCTGTCCGCTTTTGGTCAAAAACTTTAAGCCCAACTGAGGAAAAGTATGGGGTCACGCAAAAGGAAGCCTTGGCAATTGTGAAGGCAGTGGAGCACTTCAAAGTGTACCTGCTTGGACACCATTTTACTATCGTTACTGATCATGCATCTGCTAGAAGCTACCTACAATCATCTGATCCCTCTCCACAACAATTTCGTTGGATGATGATTCTCTCTCGCTTTGATTACACCATTATCCATAGGGCGGGATTGAAGAATTGCAATGCTGACTTCATGTCTCGACTGAAAGCTGAGGTCCACATGATGGAGATCCCTAAAAAGGAGCGTGACCGACTCCGTTGTGAGTATGAAGACTTTCTGGCCGACATAATCATCCATCTCAGGAATGTCCGGGATAATGAGACATATGTGGGACAGAAAGAAGTTCGTCGTAGAGCCCTCAATTATGCCCTCATCGATGACAGATTACACAGAGTAGTGAATTTAATTGACGTCAAAGTCTATAAGGAGGTCCCCCCAAAAAGCGAGAGGAAGGCATTACTCAAGGGTGCCCACAATCTACAAGGACATTTCTCCCGAGAAACTACCTACAAAAGGATTAGCTTCCAGTATTGGTGGCCAAAAATGGGAGAACAGATTAATGAGTACTGCAAGAGCTGCACTCAGTGTAAGGAAAATCGGCCGACCACTTCCCAAATTGATGAAGTCATTCGGGTTGCCCCTGAGGGGATCTTTGACCGCTGGGGAGTTGATTTTATAGGACCATTTAACCCTACCTCCCTTGGTAGTAGATATATTCTGGTGTTCACAGAACACACTACCAAATGGGCAGTGGCTGTCCCCACAAAGAATTGCACCGCATCCACCGCCGCTACTCATTTATTTTACCACATCATACTTAATTATGGAATACCCCGGTACTTGATCTCGGATCGTGGTACCCATTTTACTGCGAAAGTCTTCAACAAGGTGCTCAGTCGTTTGGGTACTGAACACGTCAAAACAGCCCCTTATACTCCCAACTCCAATGGTCGCACCGAGCGCGTGAATCAAACGTTGTGCAACAGCCTCAAGAAAAGGGTCCAAGAAACTGGCCAAGAGTGGGATAGGATTTTGGCTGATATAGTTTGGGCGTACAGGACAAGTCCTCACAGTAGTTTAGAAGGGCTCACCCCTTTCTATATGATGTATGGTGTCAATCCTAACCAAGCCAAATCAGAAAAACAAGCTCTGTTTGATTTGCAGAAGAGACTTCCCCGAGATGAACAGCTAGACCTTCTCTTCCTTAATCGGGTTATCATACGAGAAAAAGAAGAGCTGCACAATCAAGATCAACTCCTTGAAGAGCCATACCATATCGGGGACAAAGTTATGTGGTGGAATTACGAGAAATCTCGCACTCCCCATTCTAAACTTGCTAATAACTGGATTTCAGGCTACATTGTACGAGATTACAATGGTAAAGGCACCTACCTCATAGGGCTACCTAACCAACCTGAAAAGGATGGAAGGTGGGTTAATTACCGCCAGCTCCGTGCTGAATGAGAAGTTCCCTCTTTATTATATCTTCTACACCTGGTGCTAACTGCTCCTACCTAGCCTACAAACTTCAACACGTTCCTCCCCCAACATAATCCCCTCTCTTTCTCACACCTCTCCTTGGTAGCACCACCTCACACTTCCCCTTCTATTCTTATAACTACCTTTTCATTATTTTTCTTCTCCTTTCTTTTTCTTTTGCTCTCTTTGTTTTGTCTCTACTTATATTTGACTGCCTTCTATTATTCATTGGAAAAAAAAAAGAAAAAAATATATCATAAAACATAAATTTCAAAAAAAATTTGCTGCAAACTATTAGTCTATTTTAAAAAACAAAAGGATGGGAATCATAGCTTGGAGACCTAGCTCTAACCCAACAGATTCAACCCATACTCTTACTTGTCAGTGTTTATTAAAATGAGATTAACCTACAAACCATTGTCCTTAGGGCAGAGTTTTTGAGTTATTCCTGCTATGTTCGGAACGAACAAAGGTAAAACAGAGGTATTGATGAAGAATAATCTTGTCCATCACTCAAGAAACTCTGACTATTGCACTAATGCAAGAAGTCACATTGGAAGTACTTCATTTTATGAACTAGTCTAACTTAGTGCTTTCCACCTGAAGTTATTCATAGCCACCCAAACTCAACAATTGAACCTATTATAAGATCATCACAAGCCAATCAATAAACCAATCTTTCTATCTTCATTTTCAAAAGTATCCAGTCTCTAAGTTTTTCTCGTAACACTCACAAAACGTATTGAGTTGTGACGAGCGTGAGATATTTACTTTATTCGAAGACCTTGATTTGCAGTAAGCTATTTTCACCCAATTTGGTGAACCCTCTTAATTTCCCTTAACCTTGTGGTAATCTATCATTTACCACTGGCGATTCCCCGTTTAAGCTCTAAAAGACTACCTCCTCCCACGTTTACGGTCGTCATATGTTTATAAAAAATTAAGCAATCTGTATTTGAGCAATTAAAATATAATGGATTGATCAAACTTTAACCAAACTATAAATAATTTACAAGCGCATTACTATTAAATTAAGAAGTGTTAAAACTAGGACAAGTGTATTATTAATATAAACTGTCAATCAAGAGTGGTAATGAAGGTATATACTTTCAATTTGTAAATCTACACTGTTACATCCAAATTGTTAGTTGTTAAACTTTGTAGTTTTTTGTTTGTTTTCAAAATTCTAGAAATATCAATAATTAATAATTTAACAATCTGTCAATTGTAATAATAACAATAATGTTTTTATTAGTTTACATCAAAATAGTCTAAACTTAAAAATTCTGACTTGATAGTTAATTGTTGACTAAATTCATTTTTCTTAAATTTAATTTATCCAATATTCTAATTTATTTCTCATAAAAACCCAGTGTAATATGATTAATTAGTATTTTATCATACACTAATTTATAACTATTAATAAAATTAATAATTGGATAACAAACAAAAAAATACAAATTAATAAAAAAAGATATAAATGAATACCCTTAAATCATATGACTTAAATTTTTTACCTGATTAATTTTTAATAATATTTTTAATATTTGAAAGTGGACCTATATTAATAAGATTAGTAGTTTCATCCATAGTCAATATTCGAAAGTTGAACAGTTTTAAATCTATTAAAATTTTGATTTATTAGTATAATATAAAAAATGATGAAGATATATAAAACATTTATATCTATAACATAATTACTATAATAATAATGGTAACTTTTATTAGAACTATAAATTTCACTATTTTCCTAATATTATAAAATTTTAATAATTTTTATTATAAAAATTGGAATATATTTAAATCAAATTCATTTATCTAGAAAAATTTTTTTGAGTTATATATTATTGATGCTTAAACAAACATTGACACTTATTATTTGAAATTTGCAATCAGATCCTCACTTTTGATAAGATTCAAATTATACCTAATTTTCGTTTGATTTGTCTAGGCTTTTTGAAAGTTAACTAGAATTATATTATACTCTCCTGATAGTATCTGAATATAGTGTTATATATTCAATGATATACCTCCTATTGATTTTTATCAATTATCATTGTTTAAAATTCAAATTAATTCCATCAATTGGAATTTTAATAAGAGATGAAATCTCAGCCCCATACTTGACAATAAGCAAATTTTGAGTTCATAGTAATTTTCTGTTTTGATTAGATCAATTATGAATTGATAATATATCTATACTAAATGAGTACCATTTAAGTTTATTATTTGTTTGAGATAAATTAATATGTGATCATTATTAATAGAGATGCTATCGAATATATACAAATTACAGCTTGGATGTTTAAATAGAAAATATATTCTCTGTAAATAACTTGTATTTTCAGATATTACGTGTAGATATTCCAATATAAAACAATTTAGTATAAAATATTCTAGAGCTTATACTATACAAATTGCATTGATATGTATAGCCAACCAAACTGTATCATAAATATATGTAACATATATCTTAAATGATTTAATATATGCCCAAAGAGTATAAAAACAATTTTATAATTTAATTAACGAAATTAAAACTAAATTATATTCAAAAATGTTAAATTTAAAATAAATTTATATTATTTAAATATTTTTTAAAATCATTACACTCTATTGATATTAGTGTATAATGAATTTCATCAATTTAAATTATTATTATTATTATTATTTAATATTTAATTTAACTAAAATAAAAATTTAACAATATTATTTTAAATTAATATATAAAACATTTTTAAATATCTTAATATTCATAAATCATTCAAAATAATGGACTTGATTTTATAATAGTAATTATTATTATTATTATTATTATTATTATTATATTAATTTAAAATGAGAAAAATAATATTGAAAAAAGAAAAAATATATATTAAATAATAGTTAATATAATACACTTTTAATAATTACAATAATTTAAATATTTGATTTAAATATAATATACATACATATATATATATATATATATTTTTCTTTTTTATAAAGAAAATATAAATAAAAAAAATAATATAATAAAAATTTATAATTTATTATTGAATAATATTATCCAATAAAATAAAATTTTATTAATTTAATATTATAATATAATAAAAATAGTAAATTAACATATATATATATATATATATATAATATACAATGGATGATTTTTAGTTTGATTATCAATTAAAAGGATAAAAATTAAAAAGAGATGAGTAAATAAAAAAAAATTTAAAATTTTATCAATTTTAAAACTTTTCTTTTTTTTTTTATTCAAATATTTGTTAGTTAAAAAGTTAAATCATTCTCTCTCGGTATATTAACAAAATAGCTTTGTTAAATATTTATATACATATATATAAACATTAGATATATGAATTTAGAACTATGATAAATATTCCCATATCTTTAAAACAAATAAAGGTTGAAAATAAATTGAATATTACACTTATTATTATTATTTGATTTGGTGATTTTTTGTTATTTTATTGTTGGTTGTAAATTTGAATGGGTTCAAATATATATTGAATTTAACCTTTTTGGGATGGTAATATTGATTCTATTGTAAAAATCGGACCATCCTTAAGCAATATTGGGAATAAAGATGATTTTTAGTGAGATTGGGTTTTTATAAAGAGTTGGTTATGTAAACGTTTAGCTCGGTTGAAATTTAACTGGATTTACTAAGGTGACAAATTGATTTGATTTTAGTTTCGTATACTTTTGAACTCAGAATACAATTGGCTGTTAGGTGTAACAACATCTCCGGATGTTAAGAGCGTGAGTAATTTGACCAAGGCTAAAATTATTGAGTTGATCAATTCGTTTGCCATAATCCTCTGTATTAAAGAGAGGTATTGTTTAAGGTGGTAAACTCAATCAATTTGAATAGATATGGTCTTAGTTGGACAATGGGATTGGTCGAATGAGTCAGGGGAATGTGGATGGGCTGGGTGGTAAAGAGTAATGCATCTCAAATTTATTTCCTATTACAGGAGAGGGGAGGGTAGGAAGCGAGCCAATCAGAGCGTATAGATCTGCCACCCAATTAACTCTGTTTAGAAACATTTGATTTGAAGTAAATTTATCTCTTCCGAAACTTCACTATTTATTAGGCCCATGTACACAGTTGTTCGTTGCTTGCGTTCAAGTTTCGAGAAGGTAGCACGAACTACTTGACTATTTCTCCCTTCGCAATCAGCATATAAAAGAGCTTTTAATTAATTGTTAAAACTTGTATATCTATTAAAGTTTTAGACTCTTGTCCTCTTTTGCCTGGCCTACTGCTACAATACTACTACCACTTCCTCTTATTAATTTATAGTAACATGGATACAAATTGGTGTACTGTTTGCGACCAACATATCGACTACCGCAACTCTACGCTGTACTGCAGTCCGCAGTGTAGAGAGCGTGACTCGAATCCGAATACTTCTCCCAGTGTTTCTTTTGCCACAAACTCTGTAACTCTATCTCCACTAACGAAATCTCCTTCTTCCTATTCCTCAACTCAAGTATCTCCCCATTTCCGTTATTCATCCGTTAACAAACTGTCACCTCCTGAATTGAGTTTAGGTCGTGCTAGAATTGAGAGTGGGATGGGACAGGAAACGACCCATCTATTACTTTCTAATCGATTCCCATAATATTTCCCCATTTAAATATTCATGATCCAGTTTTATTCTAATCTATTGAATTAACATCGACTATTAACCCCATCCATCGCAAACAAAATGAACTAACAAAAACTAAACTCTCCTTCACCAACAAAAATAATTTTTTTGTATGTAAAATAAAATTAACTCCTTGTCAGTTCCCCTCTACATGCATACATAATTTACCTAAGTTATTTTAGGACTCTTGTTTCAAACTCAATCTTTTCAACTCAACAATTGATCAAACTAGTTTATTTAATTTTTTAAATTCTCAGTCCAACTTTATTATTCATCTGCAAATTAAATTTGATTTTAAATCTAATTCAATTTAGTATTCATTAAATGGAGGAGGAGAAGGAGGAGAATTGAAGACTGTGACATGATTATGAAATCATTTGATGTAGAGTAAATATTGAACAAGCAATTATTTAAACAGAAGAAATAGTTGAATACTAAAATATTAATCACGCTACTTTTTCGATACACCTCTAAAAAATTTTTTTATGACTGTTTCAAAATTTTGATTAATTGAATAATTATTCAATATGTGAATTAATTTTTATTTTATTTATAATAATTTTAAAAATTAATTTCATTATTATAAAATTTAATTTTATAATTTCATAGTATTCTCTAATTAAATCTAAAATTGGATAAAACCAAGAGGAGAAAATGTAGTAACCCAAGCAAGAATTAGGGGAAGTGAATAAATTTATTTACCTCCAAAGAATGAATTCAATTTAAATGACGTCGTATTTAATAAAAAACAAAAAAAATTCCTCAATTTACTAATAAATAAAAAAATGACCTAAAAATTAGGGCTTAATTCTATTTTGATTGGTGTCATCTTTTATTAATTTCCCTAAGAATTTATATCATTGGATTAGCAGTATTGGATATCTTTTATCAATAAATTAATCAATGAAAGTTGGTTAATGATATTTTTAATATTGATAGTTTTAAAAAGTTAGTCACAAGATATTAGATATCAATCTGGTTAATGATACGGTCTAGAGCTCCCAAATCTTCGATATTGAGACCTGGTTGAGTCTTCAAATAATCAATCAAATTTTTGCCCTCTTGAACTGTATTTCTTAATCTTACTAAGTTGATCAGTTTGAGGACAGTGGCCTTTTCTTGCTCATTGATGCCTCCTGTCATTTCGAAATAGTTGAGGAATTCAACACCTTGCTGAATCACTTTAGGAAGATTGTGATAGTGATTCATTATTCCATTGTCTTCTAATGCTTCGTTGGATTGATGATACACTTCAGGTCGGCTATCATTGGGTGTGCCGATATTTGAAGAATTCATTACGGGATTGGGACGAATGTTCTTGTATCCAGCATTATCACTCAATCCATTAGGCGGAAGATTGATAGGAATAGAAGTGGGAGGAGCAGCGGGTTGATGTTGTTGCATGACAGGTTGTATATAACTCGATCCATCATTAGGTATTTCGGAATGGCTTTCCATCATAATAATTGGGAGATTGCCCTCCTCTTGATTGTATTGATATCGACTGCGCTTGTAATAAGATTTTTTGAAGCCATACCTCTTCTTGAATCCTTCAACCCACTGGTTGGAAAAGTTAACCGCATCTTTCTCAATTCCAAACTTGGATTTGAGTTCATTGGCCTTTTCTCGCACTTCTTTATCGGTGGGCTTAGCATTTGCATCCTTTCTCTCTTGATACCATTTGGCAAGATCAGCTTCTAATTCGGGAAACGCTAACTCTGACAAGTTGGTCGTTGTTTGATTGTTATTATTTACCGTTGCATTGGGATCGTTATTCACAGCAGGAATATTGTTAGCATTTACATCATTCTGATTTGAATCTAAATTAAGCCACTTAGCCTTCTCTTTTAAAATTCTGGAAATAGTATACTGTTGAGTGTTAAATATTTCAGCAAGTCGACCTTGACGTAATTTAGGGTTATTTAAATGATATATACAAATTTGACGTTTTTGTTCATTGGTTAACCTCTGTAATTTAGGTTGTTCAATATTGTTGATTTGCTGATTTTGAGTTTCAGCATTTTCAAATTGCAAGCCTATGTTATTCTGTGTGGTTTGAAGACTAGTTTGTTGATTGGCATTCTCTTGAGTTGTATTTTCTAAAGGATTCGCATGTTCGAAGGATTCAATTTGAATGGTAGTTTGTGTAGGCAATACTAGTGAGTTTTGTTCATTAGCTAAGGGCATTGAAGTGAATGCTTCTGACATTATTGAAAAAAAGCAAATTATTAATAAAGAATAATTACAGTATTTAGATAAGGAAATATAAAATTGAAATAATTAGAACAACTAAAATTAAAAAAAATACAGATTAGTCAATCATTTCATCAATTAAATCAAATGAATATTGAAAGTATAAATTTATAAATATATTAAATATAGTAAGAAATAAAATAGATTAACAACTTCTAATCAAAATAAATGAAACGATACAGTATAACTCAAAAAAATAAAAACATAATCAACTTTTGTAATAATAGCAGTCTTCATTCCAATTTGCTCTCTTTAAAAATTTCAATTTTATGTAATATCATTTCACCAAAAACATACCCAAATTATGTAAAAAATTGATGCATTGCAAAATGAGAATGCAAAGCATTTCCCTAATCATCAATAAATTAATTTACAATTAGAACTTTTTAATTTTAAAATTATGGGAATGGAGTTATTGTATAATAAAAAGATGCAAATTCAATTAGGATTTAGTAAATTTGATTGGTGTGATTTAAGTTTAAATGCATTTTTGAATATTCTTTTGGCTAATTGTGGTGAATTGTTGCATTCAAAACAGGATTATGAAAATTTTTGGATTATATTGAAAATTTGAGTGATTTTGGAGAAAATACTGATTTTAATAATTGAAACTGTCGAAACTATAGCTATCATTGGATTTATATTAACGCATTATTAACAAATTCTGAATGTTATTAAAAATCATGTTTGGAATATTAATTTAACTAATAATACGTAAATTTTTGAATAGATTAATTTTCTTTCACTTTTCCAGTTTCTATCAATGTTAAATAATTTTAAATTTGACCATCTCAATACCCTAATTAAATAAACCAAAATTCCAAAATAATTTCTATTAATAGAAAAATCAATATATTAAATATATTAAGTTAATATAAATAACTAGTTAATAATCAGTGTAAATAAAAAAATTAACAATTAAATTTTTGATAAGAATCAATCCTAAAATTATTGGTCAATTATGATGGTTTTATATGTATTTGTTTATTATTATCTAAATTAATTTAGAGTTTAAACAACTTGAAAATGGTTAAGGTAGGATGCTAATTAATATTAAAACCAGATTTCTACACAATTATTGAATGTGGATTGATTTTAAAATATCAAAAATTATTTTAATCTTTAATTGAAACAATAATAAAACTTAAGCCAATTTTAATCACTTAATTAAAAGGCAATAAAATAATATTGAATTATGATTAAAGTGACATTAATAAAAATATCTTTATTAAATAAATAATCAATATGCATAGTCCGAATTTTAATAACGGATCCAATTTCGAGAATACAAAACTGATAGTTTTATATTGGAATTAAATTAACAGAAAACTAATAATAGGAGAATACAACTTAAAATATTGAATTTTATAACCTATTGATACTAAAGAACATCAAATTTTTAATTGAAATATTATAGTGTAAAAACAATTAATCTAATATTAGATTGATATGCTGTAACTTAATTAAAGCTCTATTTACGCCAAAAAACAAAATTATATTTTGGAATCAAGTCTAGATTCAATAATTATTAATATAAAGGTTATTCGATTAATTAATAAAAATACTCAATAAATTAAAAATATTGATTCTTTATGATATATATGTTTTTAAACATTCTAAAATAGATTTTTGCATGAAATTTTCATTTCAAATTTAAATTGAGTATCCAATTGATAATCTGTCAAATTACAGAGGTTATAGAAAAAATTGAATTTAAACGATTTGAAAAAATTATTATATATATATATATATATTATAAAAATATATCAATATTGATATATTTTATTATTTAAAGTTCTAATTTTGAAGTATAAAAGTTCAATCTAATATAAAATTCTTATTAGAATTTGATTTTAATTCAAAATTTTCAAAATAAAACATTTAATTGAAGGAAGTTAAAAGAAAGTTTTAATAAAAAACCAGTATTTCAACTAAATATTAATTTTCAAATTAAAACACTTTTATTCAAAAATATTATTATAGTTAACAATTACTAGATTCAAAAAGCAATCATATTTCTCGATATATTAGCTCAATTTTTTATTGATTAGATCTATATTATACCATTCAATAATATTATTAAAGATATATATTATATATTATTAAAAATAATATTAATAGAATTTTTTAATTTTTGGAAAAAAATATTAGCTCAAATAAATTAAACAACTAATCATATAATTCTTGAATTTATAATTAATAAGTTAGTAATATAATATACCCTATATTATGTCATTTTGAGACTTTCGCTATAGCAATAGATTTATCGTATTACACGAACCAAGTATCATACTCTTTTTTAATTAATATTTCAATTAAATGTCTAAATTTATAAAAATACATTAGTTATAATTAATATTTTTTAATTCAATATTAAAATATATTTCAAAAAAAATATTTATTCTATAAAAATTATTATTATGAAAAGATTTCGATACCGAATAATTATTCAATTTTATATCATATTGAGTTTTGCTTGTTTTTATTCAGAATTGAGAACCTATTACTTATTAACTTGATTTTGATTTTTATATAATTTTGAATTAATTTATAATATTAAATCATGTCCTAAATCAATATATATAATTTTAATTTCAATGATTATTCCGAGGTTAAGTATTATAAGTTTTACAATATTTTTAATAATAAAAATAAAAATAAATATTTTATTAATAATTAAATAAAAAAAATAATTTTAATTGTTCAAATATAACTTATCAATAATTATTATTATTCAATTTATAAAAAATGATTAAAATTTAATAAATATTAAAACTATAAATAATATAAAAATTTAGTAAAAATTAAAATTTAAATAGAGATTAAATTGAATATTCTAGTAAAAGGCTATATAATAATTTAGCATATATCAATCACCATATTATTATTAAAAGATATTTTATCAAAATTCAACTGTTAAATGCATATTAACTTTTCAATTCTTGAAAGTAACCACATAAATTACAAATAGTGAAGTGGTCATTAATCATTGGTTAATTATTCCCTAATTTTAATCAATAATCAAATTCCAATATAAATATCACTCTCATTTTAATTAATTGACTGCTATTCAATTTAAATTAAAATAATATTAAAATAAAAACGATGAAATTATTATATTTAATCAGTTTATTAAGTTTTGCATTTGCTAAGTCTGAAGATGATGATCAACCTAAGTTGGATCAGTTGCAAATTGGTTATACTTAATTTTATTCAATTATTCAATGAGTAATTAAATTTGGTATAGGTATTTTGAAGCGTGTGCCTAAGGAAAAGTGTACAGTTAAAGCTAAGCCAGGGTAATTTTTATAGTTATTCATAATAATTTATTCGATATTTATTGAAAATTGATTAGAAATTATGTTCAAGTTCACTATACTGGTACTTTATTAAAAGACGGAAGTAAATTCGATTCTAGTCTTGATAGAAATAAACCTTTCGAATTTGAATTAGGTAATTTGTTAATATCATAATATATAATTTTTGTTAACTAATATGTGCTTTTTTAATTTAGGTCGTGGTATGGTTATTAAAGGTAAATATCACAATCAAACATATTATAATTTATTGTACTAAATAACTTGTTAATTAATTAGGATGGGATACTGGTCTTAATGGGTAATATTAATATTTATAAAAATAATTTCAAACTAATAACTATTTAGTATGTGTGAAGGAGAAAAACGCAAAATCAAGATTCCCTCTGAAATGGCTTATGGTGCACGCGGTTCTCCCCCTAAAATTCCTGGTAATTGAATCATCAACTAATATATTATAATTCAAATATATTAATAATTGGTTAGCTAATTCTCCATTGGTATTCGAAGTTGAAATGCTTAAAATTTACGAAAATTCCAACGCTTATTACGAATCTTTAAGCAAGAAAGATAACAATGAGGATTCTTCTAAGAAGCTTGAAGATGACGAAGAAGGGGAAGAAGTTGAAGATGAAGATTTATAAATCAAATTGATTGGTTTAATTATATTTAATTTATTAATTTAATTCACACTTTTAAGCCTTCAAAATTTTTATTGATTTATTACAAATTATTAATATATATATCCTTAAATCAATAATTAATATTTACTTAAAATATTCAAATTGTCAACAATAATATCAACTTCATATTCTACCATTAATCCTATTTCAATATTAAGCTATATACTATTATAATTTCAATAATTTCATTTCAATAGATCAAATTTATTATTTAAAATTTAAAATATACATATTTTGATGATAGATATTCTATTATATCTAAAACTTTAGTTAAAATATAACCATTTATTATTATAATATATATTTTAATTATTTAAAATAGATTATTTTTTCAACTTGTCATCAATAATTAAATATTTAATTTAATTTGAAATAAATTTATATCATTAAATTTTTATATTTTTATTAAAATTATAAAAAAAATTTTTTGATT